>JAVJIF010015631.1:0-108890 GCA_038442645.1 Agave tequilana
CACCTACTCTCACCTACTCCCCTCACCTCCCCATAACTCATTAATCAATCTTATTTATTTTATTTTTCTTTCTTCATTTTCTCAATTTATTTAATACAATCAAATATAGGTATGAATACCAATAATCGTATTATATGAGTATTTCATGCAGTATATACATCCGTGCATTTTCAAATCCATTCTGGGATTTTCTATAATGAATCACTGAAATTCATTTAACACAGAATTCACAATTTGATAGTCATAAGAATTCTAGAAAAATATTATTAACCTAATAATATTACTTTTACTCAGAGTTTAACAATCCGGGTGTTACAGCTCTATCCTCCTTAGAAAAAGTTTTGTCCTCGAAACTTAGCATATCTGATAATAGGTAAGAGTGATACTTTCAATTTCTTCTTTATATCATGAAATCTTTTTTCTAATAGAGAAATTTTATTTTCTTCCGACCATGCATCTCCTTATGTGTTCACAACATGCAATATATGCCCAATATTATCACTTTCACACAGAATATGTTTTACACATACTTTATATCATTACATTCACCATCATACTTGGTGATATACACATCATATGGTATCACATACACACATCACACTTGGTGATAATTGTGTTATATATCATCACACATCGTATCAGCACATAAACGTATCATACTTGATGGTACGTCTATCACATATACTCAATATGGTTCTTCCGTTCTGATTAAATCTTGTCTTGCCTGATATTTCTGTCATTTCCTTATTCCAGTGTCTCATATCACCGGTAGTTCATACTAAGGGCCCCCACCCCTAATAGAACTCATCCGAATCAAAGTATATGCGGGTATACTTTAATTCGAATATAAAAAAAGTTAAATATCATGCATTTTGAAATTAATCATACGCATAAGAACACATTGCACCTATGAACTTCTTACATCAAGGCACATATTCATTCATACAAACTGCACACTCACAGACTTTCATTATAACAATCAATCTCCAAGCTAATACTGTCTTAGACCTACACCTGAATTCTACATCAAGTTTCTAAGTCTAGGCTCTGCTACCAACTGTAATGGTCCTAAGTTTAATTATCTCAATATCCATAATTTATTTTGGCTAAAATCAGCCTACTATAAATCTCATTTTCATCATATAGTTCATCCCAAGGTCCATCAAATAAACATATGCTTAAGAGTGCTTTCTTGATATAATATTCTAACTCACAGTGACTAATAACATCAGAGTTTACAAAAAGAATCATATTCTATGATAAGTACATACGTCATCTCAGGAGAACATCCTTGCAGCTCTAAGTCGGACCTTCGCCTTGCCGTGACCTGAAAATATCAATCTATGGTGGGGTGAGCTCAACAGCTCAGTGAGTTAAGTCATTGAAAATAGAGTTTGTATTATAATAACATTGTAATTCAAGTATGATACAGTTGAATAATGTCTAGAACCAGTTTTAATACTTTCTACTTATGATTGATACTGTAGCCTATGAATCATAGACTCTTTCTATTATCTAATACTTTTTATATGTATTCTTCTGGGTACTCGTGACCAATATTTCATTAACATACAATATTAATGATTTTGTAATACTTGACCTACTCGTTAATCTCTTAAAATCACCTCTCATGTTTCTACTCTGTAACATGTTCGTATTCCATATATAGTCATGGTCACAGCACAACTCTTGGAGAGCCTAATCTTACTCACTAGATTAGTTACAATTCAATATTGCCCCTACCCTAATACACATGTGACATCCCATACTACTCATGATAGTGTCCAATTATAACTGTGTGTTCATACATGAAGAAACATGAGATACTCACATCCATATACTGGATGTCACAACAATCTATTTACCCGATGTCATAGACAACTATATACATACACTAAATTTCATACATATTAACATCCTTAATTCGGATGTCATAAACAATCATATTCACATACCGAATATCATAAACAATTATATGCATATATTAGGTGCCATACCTATGAACATCCATAATACGGATATCATAGACAATCATATCCGTATACCGGATATCACAAATAATCATATGCATATATTAGGTGACATACTTATTAACATCCATTAATCGGATATCATAGACAATCATATCCATATACCGGATATCATAAACATATATTCAAGCATACTTCAATAAAATAATATCAATACTCCCCTTCGATTATCTCCGGTTCAACCCAGTCTCTTCCTCTAAAACAATATATAACAACAATACTGTCCTTCGGTCACCTCCGGTTAAACCCAGTCCCTTCCTCCAATACAATAAATAACAACAATACTCCACTTCGATCACCTCCAGTTAAACCTGGTCCCTTCCTCCAATACAATACATAACAGCAATACCCACCTTCGATCACCTCCGGTTAAACCCAGTCCCTTCCTCTAATACAATACATGACATCAAATATATACTTATGCACATTTCTTATCATAAAGGCATTCACATACATACCGACATGTCATACAGTCAAGTTCATGCGATTTCATTTCTTAGTTCATATTTAAGAGGTACCAAACGCACATATAATGCATTCAACTTAATGATCCCTAACATCGTACTGGTCAAATTCTGATTCGTAGTATCAGTATTCGCTTTTCCTAATCATAATACTTATTCACCTTTTATCATTTAGTTAACATCTGGAACCATCATCATTTGTCTCTTTTATCCTCAGGCAGACTGCCTATTGGTTATAACTTGATTTAATTCAGAATTTTCTCATCATTTCTGATACAAGTGATAGTTACACGGCAATTCTGATATCAATGAAGTATTACACATTTGATATTATAAATATCCTTTATTTCAAGTAAGGACTGATTTTAGTACTTTTGTTTAGTACAACCCAAATTTACCCTAAGTTTCACCAATACCGGTGTTAACGTTACTGACTTCTATATAGCATGTTTTGTAGTTGCTTACTTCTATCTTCTAGTTCCAACTCACACAGTCAATTACTAGCCAAATCATCCTTTGTGTTCGCATATAAATCAAACACACACACACACACACACACACACACACACACACATATATATATATGCATGTGTATACATACACATATCACTTACCAATACTGGATTATTATTCTCATTGACACGACGCTCAATCTTTCTCTGTATCACAAACTTTCAATTATTAAGGTAATTATCAAATTCTTATCGGTTAGATATATTCGGTGTCACTATAAAGTTGTGACTTTCAAGCCTAATAGAGAATTCTGATATTCTGATAAATCAATTATAAGGGTACTAAAAGTCTCCGGTGTATAGAGTAGGCATACCAAAATACTAGTTCAATACTATCGGTATTTATTTTGTTGATATCGAATTATCCATCGAATTGATATACTCAATGTTAAGTTGTCAAATTTACTCAATACTGATTCTAACTGGTTTTCACTAGTTTAATTACTCACTTGATACTTGTTCCATTATCAGTCACTCATTTTTGACTTTCATCAGACTTGATCTTATTCAGCAGTTTTTCATTATAAATCATTGATCGCTAAAAAGTACAGTATCTACTTACGAGTTCTAGTTCAAAGGTATTAGTTTTCCACCTCTCTTCAGGTTTAATGAATCATAGTTATTTGTCCATCTAATTACTTTCAGTTGCTACCTATTAATAACTTAATCGAGATATATATAAATATGTAAGCCATCAGCTGACCTTTGATGCCGCAAGTGTGCAAGTTGATACACAAAATCATGTTATGAGCACACACACACACATATATATATCATAAAATACAACAATTACAAAAATAGTATCCACCAGATCAATACTCAATATAGTACATAAAATTTCAGTATCCTATGTACTCAGCTTAACAATAAGCTTTTGATATTCAATTATTTATTAATCATGTCCGGTAGTGCTAGGAATTAACTTTAGTTGCTCTAATTCAGTTCATTATCAATTTTTTTGATCAGTTCCATCATTATCGGTTTACGTTCATGATTGCTAATTTATCAAAATGTCCCGACTCCATTCGAGTTATTAATATTAACAAAATTTTCAATATTTTAATCAACACGATATTTTTATTATACTGCATCAATTGCATGTATCTCATTTAACAGAGTTTTCTATATCACGATCACATCGAGTAGTCGAAGATAATTTCCAATTTCATTTACTTAGTTCAATTCTAATATCAACTTCGGATTCTACTTATACCAGTACTAACATAACCGATTCTATAATTATCCAATCATGGTTGATGGGTCTCAAGCAATCTTTTATCTTAACTGATTTCTAATTATCACTTATTAATAAATAAACATTCATTATCTGTAATCATTTTTCATTGTCACTGTTTAGTCCACTTACTGGGTATACCGGTGTTAATCAACTGCCATCCGATTTATATAATCCATTACTACACGTTTCATAACAGCTCGATTATCATTTGCATATAATATCAATCTTCACTTAACTAACATCATTATTTTCTTACTAGTTAATACACGTGCAATCACAGTGTTTAAAGAATCAGGGGTAGACTTTACCCACTTAAAAATTTTCAGGTTAAGTGGCACCAATATTCATCACAGGCAGACATATGGCATTAACCAATAATTTGTACTTAACCATTTCTATCAGAACCCAGTACTTAATTATTCGGTTCTTATTTCTAATAAATACTCACAACATATATATAATACTCAGAAATTTACAAACACATAACTCATGTAGTATTTGTCTGTGTTCATCCATACCAATACACTTACAGACGCTTATTGGTCATGTCTATACGAGTTATAAATGGTAAGACACAACTTGATATCATACCCGTATTATTTTCACGCATAGATATATAACACGTCTATAATTCATTATTCAGGATATCTTATTGGATTTCGGTTCTACAACAACCATTCACTTTTATAATATTTATCACAATCATCGTAATAACAACATCTTAGCTCCATTGGATCAATAATTTCTCAATACTAATTATTTCTAAATTGGAAAAATAATACTTGAGTTAAGACTTTCACTCACCAGCATTCAATAAATTCTTAAAGGCCCAATACCACATACGGATATAGAGGATGTTTAGCTCTCGTTTTCACGATCACAACACTCAAGAATCGTCCAAATCCGACTTCGGTTGGCCAAGTTATCGTTTGGAAACCAAATAATATAAAAGGTTAGATACGTAATAACTGAAACTATTTAGGGGGCTATTTGTAATTTTTCAAGACCCCTTAGTAATTTATTTATCTCACAGGGGCTAAAATAAAATTTTACCTTTAAAGGGTCGGGTTGGGTCTTAATGGGCTCGGGTTGGGTTGAACATGAAACCCAAACCCATCACTAACTCTTCTTCTTCTTTTCTTTTCTTTTTTTTTTACAAAGGCAACAGCAGCAGCAGCATGCTGTTGTTGCTTCCCTGCACCCCCCTGCGCCGCCCTGCCGGCGCGTCTCCGGCGTCGGGGTTCGCAGGCACCACTGTGACAGAGAGAGATAGAGAGAGAAAATAGGTGAGAAGAGAGAAAGAGAAAGGGGTGGGGGCCTGGTGCTTCCCCCCACGGCCGCCGGCCGCCAAGCCTAGCGCCACCAGCACCTGGCCGGCGTCCGGCGTGCCGCCAGTCTGCACCCCTAAGGAGGTGAGGGTGAGAGAGAGAGAGATGAGGAGGAGAGAGAGAAATCCTCAACTCCTCCTCCCTTATATAAAAATCCCTCACTTACTCTCACCTACTCCCCTTACCTCCCCCATAACTCATCAATCAATCTTATTTATTTTATTTTTCTTTCTTTCTTCATTTTCCCAATTTATTTAATACAATCAAATATAGGTATGAATACCAATGCCCGGTATTATATGAGTATTTCATGCAGTATATACATCCGTGCATTTTCAAATCCATTCCGGGATTTTCTATAATGAATCACTGAAATTCATTTAACACAGAATTTGATAGTCATAAGAATTCTAGAAAAATATTATTAACCCACGAATATTACTTTAACCCAGAGTTTAATAATCCTGGTGTTACAATTATTGCCCATTGCATTACCAGTTTGAGATCGAAGGTAATGGTGCTGATTTGGTGAAGTCTTGCCGTCGTATGAATATAGTGTCGGCATCTTGAACTTCGGTGGATACGGGATAGAATCCCATTCTAACGGGTAAGGGCGTATTGCCCCTAACTTCATTAGCTCATCCCATTGAGTGAAGGATGCTAGCTGAGCTTGGATGCTCTTGATAACATCGGCATCAACTGAAGAAGACCCATTTGAGGTAAAGGAGGTTGTTCATGATTGTGATTCTCTTCCTCATCGGAATGATGGCTATGATCGTCGTCGATTATTGCTTTGACGACTATTGTTGCTTTGTCGTGCAAGAATCTATCCAAGCAAATGCTGAATGTCATCAAGTGCAGTTTGTTGATTCTATATGGCTTCCTCCTGGGCTTGCATGCAGCGATGGAGATCCGTATTATTATCGCCATTATCAGCCATGTTCACTGATACTACAATCCTTCGGATAGAATTAATAATAACGAAGGAAGCGTAATCGCTGTACTCTGGTTCATTATCTAACCACTAGAACATGTGTCGAATGGCTCCTGCGATGTAACACCTCTTGATGTAGAAGGTTGATCATATTAGGGTATAGCTACCCTTGAGCGAGTGTTTTGGAGCACACCTTCTTCCATCATCAAGACTTGACCTAAGCTGGGACTATAGTCAGAATCAATGAATTGGGAGGGGGAGGAACTACTCCTTGTCTCCTTCGAGATTGATGAGAACCATCTCTCTGACTTATCATATTAACGGAGGCTTCGGGAAGATCGTCGGAGATTTTACAGCCTTCTTTGTTAGAGGCTGAGATCTCTTCGACGTTTTGACTAATAATTGATCAAAAACTGACCGTCGGTCATGGAAAAAGTTGTTAGCACAATTGGAGCATATAGTAGGGATTAACCCTAAACAACATTAGGCTGAATGTAGCATCACGAGTTGAACTAGTTCTTCTGAGCAAAGCTTTCACTTGTTGCTCAAGTATCTCTTAAGTCTAGGTAGTTTGAAGGAATAGGGTCCAGACGGTCGTGAACTGAAGGTTGGAGAATGTGAGAAGTACTTTTTCTCGAGATTTTTGCATTAACCCCTTTAGCAAACTTTGCTTTTCAATCTTTAAGAAGGCTGGTGCCTTTGCTCTAAATAGAGCAAGGCTAGCTTCGCCAGAAGTTTTAACCTTTAGACAGTCTGGTGCCTTTTCTCTAGATAGAGAAAGACTAGCTTCACCAGAAGCTTTAGCGTTTGAACATGCTGGTGCCTCTGCTCTGGATAGAGCAAGGCTAGCTTCGCCAGAAACTTTAGCCTTCATTTCACACAAAGTTGTCTTAACATTTATAGATGTGATTTTAGCCTAATAAAAGGCTCTGAATTTATTGGCACTAAGGGTATTTGCTTCACCAGAAGCGACGTTAGCGCCACAGAAGGCACTGGTCTCATCAGTAACTTAAGCCTTAGAGGATTTAGTTTTGATAGAAATAGCTTCGCATGAAGCTAAATTTACCTTGAAGGTTGTAAGCTTAGTGCCACTGAGTTGCTTTGCTAGAAGTTATTGTAGTGCCACTAAGGGCACTGGTACTGATAGCAGGTGCTTTGCCCTGTGGACAAAAAGTTTAGCACTTGACAGTGCTTTAACCTAGCTAGAGGCTTGAGACTTAGCACTTGATAGTGCTTTAAACTCGCAAGAGGCTTGAGACTTAGCACTATAAAGTGCTTTAGCTTCGCCTAAGGCTGAGAAAGTATAGAGAGAGGATGAGGCCTTTTTAGCTTCGCGTGAAGCTGACTTAAAGTTGCTGAGCACCCTGACTCGCCAAAGGCAAAAGCAGACTGTAATACAGTCTTGCTAACCTCACCAGAGGTATTCTTAGGCTCGCACTGAGTGTATTTAGCCTCGCCCGAGGGAAGACTAGACTCGTACTGAGTCAGTTTAGCCTCACAGAAGGCTGCTTTGAGAGGATAGCCAATGATGCATTGGCTAAGATAACTTTCCTTTTCTTGCGCACAGAAAGAGGGTTGTTACCGCCCAGAGAGAGGATCTCCTCGAACTTCTCTTGGTCAAAACTGATGACCAGTGTTCCGGTAGTAGTCTCCATAGCTTGATTGTCTGTGTTGCGACATAATCTCTCGTTGGTGGAGGAGTATATCTTGGTGGAGTCGCTATCTTATTTTCCATTGATTATGAAGATCGAGAAAACTTACAAAAGTTTGTAGAAATTACAAGTAAAGAAAAGTTACAAGAATTCTACGATTGTTTCTGGGGAAGTGTGTCAGTAAAAGTCTGATCAGCGCCCGACCACTTTGTCCCTTTGACCATGCTAGCAAACAATCTTAAATCTGCCACCAGGAATTCCTTCTTGCCTTATTCAAGAATTTACATGATATAAGAAGAAGCCTTGATCAGTTCATATGAACTATGGTGTCGTAACCCTTGATTAGTTCAGATAACTATGAAAAAGCGTATTGTTGTTGGAAGCTTTATGCTAAAGAACGTGAGTTCTTGCTTATAAAGAAGTAGGTTTCTCTTTTTCTCTCCGGGAAGAAGTCTCTTCTCTCTCTCTCTCTCTCTCTCTCTCTCTCTCTCTCTCTCTCTCTCTCTCTCGGGGCGCCCTTTTCCTAGCCTGTAATCGGCATTTATAAGCCAGATGAGGATAACAAATCCCTAAAAATCAGTTAACAGCTGTAAATACAGTTGTCGTAATTTTCAGATGAAGAAAAATAGCCATGGGTGAGGCTATTTCAGCTTCTGGCGAAGCTAACTTAGCCCACGGCGAGGCTAGTTTAGCCTATGGCGAGGTTAGCCTATCAGGTTGTCAACAATTAAAAGAATTAGAAGCTTTGATTATCTCCTTTAACTGAGAGATTTGAATTTCTAGGTTATCTCTTTTAACAGGGATATTTGAGTTACTGAGGGATTTGAATCTTATCTCTTTTAACATGGATATTGATCTGAATCCCTTGATTATCTCCACTAAATCAGAGAGTTGACTAATTAGAGAAGATATTCCCTATAAATTTGTTTAAGGATTTGCAAAGATCAAAATGACCTGGAACTTTGCCTACTTGGGCGAAGTTAAGCCTGTGGCAAAGCTAAATAACTTACAGCAAAGCTAAGACTTAGCTCAGCAGAGCTATACAAAACCTTTGGCGAGACTATTCTTTAGCACTCAGTGGAGCTGGACAAAGCCTGCCTCGAGGCTATTTTCGAAGAGGTCAGAAGACCTTTAGCTTCGCCAGTTATATCTAGGTTATCCTTCGTTAGCATTATCAGTCTTCTGAGAAGGCCAGAGCTTTTGGCGAAGCTAAGACTTAGCTCAGCAGAGCTAAATAAAGCTTCAGGTGATGCTAGAGATGTAGCCCATTGGGCTGAGTAGGGCGAAGCTAGAGTCTAGCTCTATTGTGCTTGCTTATACTTGTGAATTGGTCATCAGCTCATTTATGACTAGTCTTTTAGAAGTGTCAACAAGTTAGACATTATTCTGACCAATTAAAAAGTTGTTCGAGAGTTCGTCTTTTGCAAGTGTCAACAATAGTGTAAATTGTTGGGATTTCAACTCTAGCTATCAATCTATTTATTTTAATTATATATTTTTCTTTTAGTTTTATTAGGCTTTCTAATTTACCCGGGTAGCGAGCCTTTAGCCAATGACTCTCAAACTAGATGGTTTTAGGGCACTAGGTAAAAAAATATCCCTCGGGCTTAAGGACCCGAAAAATTAATGCCACAAAACTAAGAATTTTATTTGTTTTGACCATTGTTAGGCGTGAAGAATCATACTTCTTGAGGCACAATTATCCAACTTAATTAGTGGCCATTTTTAAGACATTCAAGTCTTTGTTTCAATCTCAAAATGTGTAAAAATGCGTAAGTGTGAAGTGCATATTTCTCTAAAGCAAAAAGATAAAGATCAAATCATCTTTCTAATATTTCTTTCTTATCCTAAAATTTTAAATAAGATCCATTATTTTGACTAAGATTAAGAAATCATAATTATGGCTTTTCTAATTTCTAAGATCAACTTATTTTCACAAAAGATAATTCAAAAAAAACTTCTTTCTCAATTCAAAAAGTTTATAAAATGAAAAGAAAAGAAAAGTTTTAATCTAAAGTCTTAAAATTGAAAAATAAGAAAAGAGAAAATCCTAAAGAAAAAGTAAAAATCTTAACAAAAACTTTAAAAATGAAAATCTAAGTTAGTCAAACCCTCCCCCACGCCTATCTCATGCATTGCCTCAATGCATAATGAATGTGTTTATGCATGAAAAATAGAGAGGGAAGAGAAAATATCACCCAGGGTGGTGGTTCTGATGGAGATCGGATTGGTGCAGAAGTTGTTGCCATTGTAGTGAATCTAGAATTTGTAAGAACTCACCATTGATCTTTACCCTTTTATAACCCATGACTGAATATGATCTTGCAAGATCCTATGTTGACACCTATCCTAGTCAAACGCCCAATCTTGAAAAATCATCTCAGATCACATTATCACAAACCTTTGTCCAACGACTAAATATGATTTCGTGATATGGATGATTTAGGCTCAAGAGTTAAAGGTACATTAACCAATACTTACTCACGGACTTGATTCAAATTAAGTAAAGGTTTGGGAGTTGAAATTAGTTCAAGAATTAGGTCCAAATCAAAAAATTAACGTTTTGGTTCCTATTCGTTTTCCATCAATGGAATGTGTTTTTTTTAAAATTTGTGATTCAAGTTCAAAATTTACAGGTACAAAAATCAATATGAACTTGGGAGTGTGGTTCCGATCAAGTAAAGATACAAGAGTCAATATTGATTAAAAAATTAGAACCGAATCACAATATTTAGGCTCAGATTCACATTAGTGTTCAAGTTCAATTTCTTTGAAGTGATAAGTTGCCAAATTATCAATGTGGTTCTCAAAGAATTGATATTGATCAAGTTCAAGTGGTTATGATGAAATTGAATCTTGATTTGAGTTACCAATAAAACTTTCAAAACACCTTGATTCTTGGGCCAGATCAATATTATAAGAAATATCAGGAATAGTCAAAGATTGGTAAGGGAGAGTTTGCTCATTCCTATCATAAATTGTGTTAATCAATTGACTCATTTGTACTTCTGACCTATTAATGGATAGGTTGAAAGTATTTTGAGATTGAATCATGGCTTCAATACTCTTTTTAAGTCAATTGGTTCTTCATTTTATTGTGATAAGACTTGAAAAGGTGAGTATGAAGCTTGGTTCTAGGAATTTTGTGAAAATTGTGAGTCAATCATATTCTGCATTTGTATTTGGGACTCAAGTAAGGCTTCAATACTTTTTTCTAATTCAGATTTATCTTCATTTGGTTGGTCTTGAAAGAAGGATATGAAGCAGAATTTTGAAAAGATTATGAAAAAGATGTTTGAAGAGTTGACTCTAGGGGTTCATATCCTCACTGACTCCATGAAGAGTTGCGATAATTATGCCAATTATGGTCATTAGTTTGGGGATAGGGGTTATATTGAGTCGGAAAAAATCAATCCGGCAATATTTTGTTGGTTCATGTTGTTCAGAGTTGGGTTGGAGATATCTGATTCAAATGTGGTCGGGGTGAAAATGGATTCATCATAGAATGAGAAACTTTTAGGTCAATCTACTTCAAAAAAAACAACAACAATAAAAAAACAAACAAAAAGAAAAAATAATCAAGCCTATGTTAGGGTTGACCTAAACCTAGAGGGCTCCTGACTAATTGATTGTTCATGTAATACCTCTATTTTGAAATATATGACTTAATAATGTATAATAGCATCTCAATATAGATATTGTATTAATTATTAATTAACTTGATTTATGGCTTATAATTATTGTTGGTGTTTTCAATTATTTTTATTATTAGTGTTACTATTATTTCATTATTGTTGTTATTAATATGTGATTAGTATTACTATTATTTGATCTTATTTTCCTTAGCCTAAGAATCTTAGTCCAAGCCCAATTCTTTTTCTCCCTTATTTCAATTTCGATAAAGTATTTTTTTCTTGGCCCAAACCAAGCCCAAGATCATGAAAGTACACATAGAGGGGGGGTGAATAGGTGTACGGCTAATCTATGTGCAATAATGCGAATTTAAAAACTAAATTACAACACACTTAATGTAACCAACGAGTGTAGCCGAATTCCCGATGAAGGGCTCTGAACTAACTCCTCTTGATTCCTCTGAATAAGAGTTGAGGTGCTATATGAAGCTCTCGTGGTTAAACACAAGTGAGGCACACACAAACAACACAAGCATATATATATATATATATATATATATATATATATATATTATATATATATATATATATATATATATATATATGATATGGCAATATGATGCAATGCTCAAAGTAATAGAGAGAGTTAGAGAAAGTGGATCAATCGCTAACACACGGATATGTTTCGAGATTCGAGCACACAGCTCTACGTCCCCACCTTCACACAGAAGGATTTCCACTAACTTGTCCACACAGGACTCCCACACAGGGAACCTCTACTGAGGATTTGAGGCAATTACAATTTGGAATACACAACTCTCTCAAGCAATACAACCTCTCACAGAGGCAAAGCACAACCAACACAAAATCCACCTCGCACAAGAGGGGTAGGCACTTAGCCAATACAAATCAATCACTTCACACTTGAGGAATTCCAACACAAACTCCACCTCTCACTAGAGGGAGCTAAACACAATCTCCACCTCTCACTAGAGGGAGCCAAGCACAACTTTCACAATCACCTCACAATAGAGGAATACCAAACAATCTCCTCTCACTAGAGGGATATCACAATGAAGGAAGTTTACAACTTGGTGGTTACACAACCACAAACTAATTTTCCCACAAAGATAAAGATCCTATAGATAGGATAGCAAGATAGCTCAAGTGTGAAAAACAAAGAGTTTAGAAATCAAAAACACAAGGAAAACTCTAGGGAAAAACTCTAGATAGAAATGTAAATGAAGATCAACTCAATTCCCAAAGAATTTTCTTTTCAATAATTTTTCAACCCTTTTAAAACAAAATAAAGATCAAATCTTTAAAGCCTAAAACTCTTTAAAAACTTGCTTTTAAACACTTGAGAATGGGAGAAATTTTGATCTTATAAAACTGCTTGAAAAACATCTCTCAAATGGGGTATATATAGTCCATTACAAAATCTGCCCATTGGCAGGCAGAAAGATCAAAATTGACCTTCCGATCAACCGGCCGTCGACCTGCCAATGGTCAATTAAGTGACCGTTGAGCCTGCCGGTCGATTGCCTGGTCGACCGTGCCCAGAACCAGAGAGCAACGCTCTCTGGCCGGTCGACCGCCCGGTCGACCGGGCCAACCCGAGAGTGGGTTGACTTCAGTCGGTCGACCGCTCGGTCGACCGGCCAAGCAAGCTGGCCTATGTGCACGTCCTTGTGCACGTCGGTCGACTGGACCGGTCGACCGACTCTGGGTCCGGTCGACCACCAAAGCCTGGCAGGGCATTTACAGGATTTAAACTTGGGTTTTTAATTATCAAATAAATCCCATAAAATCTACAAAAATAGTTTCAGTACAATACTTTGATATACAAACATGTTTGAGTAAAATCAAACCATGTTACAAACATTTTGAACTATTTTTGTAACTTAGAAATTTCGCTGAAAACTAAAATCCGTATTTTCCAAAACTAGGATTTTTGAAATGGAAAACTGTTTTGTCTAAAACTCATCCAAATACAAAAACATGATATTAAAATAACTTTTAGGCATGCTGTATATGGATATAATCTAATATACATGAAATAGATATATATCAATGTTTTTGACATTAAATCTAAAAATAAGTTTTGTTAAAATACCAAAACACTTAACTCATAAAATAGACTATCAAACTAAGTTTGTTTAAATAGTTGAAGTATAGATGTATATAGAACAAATCTAATATAAATTAAACCATGTAAACTTGTTTTAATCAATCTATTCATGAAAACCAAGATCGGTTAAATCGAAAAAACTGAAAACCAAAACATGAAACTTTAAACAAGTGTGTGTGTTGTGAACTTGAGCATATCATACTATCTAATCTTTACAAATGGATCTAAACTATAAACTAAATAACGTACCAAAGTCTTCTTATAGAGCGCCGTCTCCAAGTTGACTCAATCCAAATGTGATCCACCGAGCTTGACTCCAACGAGTGCTAGATATGAACTTGATGCTCGGGCTCTTGAATCACCATGTGAAAGCTCCAAAACACCTTTGTTGAAGCTAATCACCTACTAATATCTTGGTTAAATATCTAAAACTAAATATCACAAGATTATTAGTAAACTATAACTACATGAGTTAATCATCATCAAAAATAGAGTGGAAGGCCTCTGGGCAAACAGATCAAGCCTGCCTTCATCTATTTTTTTCACTTTTACCCAAGCCCACAGAGATCCATTCCCCCAAAACTCATTATTAAAATATCTAATTCTAATCATAATTCAAATTCTAACACTAACAATCAAATAAAACCCTAACTAATCTTAACTCAATGTAATCCTAATCCCATGACTCTCTCTCCCTCTTCCTCTATCTACAGTCGCAGCCATTCTCTATCTTCTCCCCTCCTCCAAGCTACCACGGCAATCCCCACAACCTTGTTGAGCCCCCGTCGTGCCGCCGAAGCTCTCCTCCCCTCACGACCTTCTCCCCATTCCCCTATCCCCGGGCCTTCTCCTCCATGGCACGCCATCACCCATCAAATCTCCTTGCGGCCTTCACTTTGTCACCAGAGATTCCTCTCCTCCATTCGCTCTCTGCCTGCGAGCCCCGTGGCAACACCAAGCTTTTAACCAGTACGCCATCCCATCCAGCATCCCCGGGCATCCATAATCTCGATTGGCTCCAGCCCCACCTCTCCATTGACTCCAGCCCGAGCAATCAGCAGCGGCAGCGCTCCCCTCGGAGACACAGGCCGCACGCCCCTCCGCGGCAGCCCGGATTCCCCATTCTTCCTCATCCAGTGCACCCCCACTTGGTCGAGCAATCTCCTCCATCACCCCAGTGCACCACCATTGCAAGCAGCCCTTTGGCAGCCACCTGCAAACACCCCCTTCACCAAGAAACTCCATGAGCCATCTTCCATGGAGCCATCTTTCATCTCTTTGTGAGTCGTCGTAGACCACCGTCGGTGAGAGCGAGCACACTCACACCCTTCCCGGCGAGATCCTCAAGCCATAGACACTCTCCGCGGCTTCATCTCTGTCGTTCACCACGGCTATCGGCAACCATCTCTTTCACTTTGCCGTAAGATTTTGCCTCTCTCTCTTTATAATTTGTTCATGCATGGGTTTACAAATGTGTGATCGTATTAATTGTAAATGTGCATGGTAAATATGTACATATGTATGCATAAATTATTATGGTAGGGTATGCATGTAAATATGTATACAGTTGCATGAAAAATGTTGGTGTGCGCATGGATTTAGTATAGGTGCTGTGTTGTGCGTGTGTGTGTACATGTGCAAGCCACTTCTTTTGTATCACAAGTCCGACTGTTAACAAATATGTTAGAAACAATAGGACATGCATCTAATTACATTTTCATACTTTATGCATTTTTGGAGTTGGAATCATCATGGCTATTTTTTTTTCTTCTGCCAATTTAGCACACTCTGGATGAAATGATCTGAAAATGTATTTTATGTCTTGCTGATTACAATTTTCATTCTTCATCCCCGTGAGATTCATGAACAAATATTAATGGGTGAACTTTCTAGTGCCTTGCAATTAGTTCAGTAAGCTATGAATTCAAGAGCATATAGGTTGCACACCTTGTTTGTCCCTTCCATCATCATGCAACCAATTACGTGAATACTTTTGCATGGTAATGTGTTTGCTTAGTTAGTCACAGGCACATCCATCCACCGTGTTCTCAGTTTTATGTGGTTTGATTTTGATAACATGCTTCATCTAAGTTTTGCAAGTACTTAGATAGTATGACATTCATTTCATGCTACCATGCCTCTACATAATCCATTTTCATGCATTGACCTTGTTTCTTTATAACTTTTCCATATGGGATTAGTTTTAATTAGCAAGGAACACCCATATTTATAATTCATGCCCTTATCTGTAGCATGCATGGCAATAATAGGGATTCATCCATAGGACAAAGGCATGGTTCTACCATAGCTAGAGTATTTTTGTTATCATCCTTTAGTCTCCTAGCCATCTAATGTCATCACATTTGCACATCATCATCTTTCCTTCTAACACTTTTAATTTGACTAATCATAACGGATCTTTGATCTGTGTCCCAACATCTCAATAAATTTTTTCATATATTTCACCTTCCATCCTCTCAAATCCACTCTAGATGAGATCATCACCGAGCTTCCTCTTCATCAGAGTCTGCCGTGAACCACCCTTGGTCGTGCCCCAACCTTGCTCGATGAGGACTAGCTTGTGCAATTCGAAGTGATAATAGGAGACCTGGACTAGATCCGAATTCGTGTTCATTGTGAACGCGATATACTAGCGATTCGAAGACTGATATGGATGATTCAAACTACCGATCCGTGCAGTGAAGACCAGATGACAATTCGGATCCAAAACCGCATCATTTCATGTGAGTTTCTTTGTTTTCTCATTGAGTATTTCAGTATTATTTCACGTGAGTATTTTATCCTGTATATTTCAATAAATATTATTTTATATTTAAATAATTGTTGAAACTTAATTATGGTTCATGCCTGTTAGTTACTAGTTCACGTCTACATGTATTAAATACAAAATAAATTGCCTTGTGAATTATTTTTTTTGTATCTCTTTTACTAAGCCTTGTATAATATTCTTAATCTTGCACATCATGGTATTACTTGAAAACTTGACCAGTTATACATGACACCTACCTGAACTATCATATCCATGTCACTTAACTATTGGGAATATTGTTATACGGTAACAACATCGTCCTGCTTATCATGTTCATTGACATCATATATTTTATTATACTGGTATCCTGATTATACTATTGATGTTGTTACCACTGCCCGTATCGAGTTATCCCAAAGATCTAGGTAACATGTACAATAAATAATCTTGAAAACTAATAACATGATATTAAATAACTTACACCGAGATTTAGAAAATTGATGGAGGAGATAACGTCTACATTTTGGGTAGACCGAGGATATATATTATGCAGCAGAAAGAGGGTTCCACTGCAGGGCTCCCTTGGGGTAACTGACATCCTGTCCTGTTCTTATTCCTGTTATACATATCATTCATGTACCTGATTTGTTATACATGTTATCTGACTATCTTGCGGTAAAGACTAGTTCAGCGCCAAGAATCTGGGCCGTGATTTTGGGTATGTACAGAACCCACCTAAAGTATGGACAATGTCTCTAATCGATCAGTTTCAATAACTTAGGACCTCAGTTGACACGTGTGATAGGCATAACATGAGATGCGCCTATTATGTGGTAGTAATTGGTATTCGCTGACATAATAAATAACAATGTGCTGTGATTGATTGTCTTTGCCTAATACATGTATGTGTGTTGGACACCCGATGATACTCTGATCTGATTAGACATCTGACTCTAATACTGACTGACCCTACCCACCTCATATATACACTGTGATAGACACCTGATTTATACGAAATTGATCTCATTAGGTATTGCATGTCATTGTGATACTTGTACTATACTAACTGACATTCATTAAATCATACTCTTTTCTTATTAATATTTTATTCATGTCTTCCTTTCCAGTACATGTTATCATTTTATGTGCACGCTATTTATATGCACGAGCACCTTCCTTTTTCTTACGTACTCATTAGGTCGCTTCTGATGATCTGAATTTACACATTCAGAAGCTGGATGTTTCATGTCCAGATATTCGATGAGATTGGACATATTGTGAGGAGCTGGAGTTTCTCTCTAACTATTCTGGTATTATTGTCCTCCTTTTCATTCCTATTGATTCTGTAGTTTTCCTAATTCTCTACATATTGCTATCAGTCATTATTCTTTTTTTGTATTCATATGATATCTAGTGTGGACATTTATATATGTATTGTAGTGATATTGATTTATCATAGTAGATTTTTATACCTTGTTTCAGGTTACTTTAGACTTAGTTGTTGGCCCAAAAGTTATAATCCCCGTTTTGTGTTTTGATGATAACAAAGCATATAAAGTTATTTGTTACTAATCAAGTTCAAGAGTGTATTTTAGGGTTCAAAAAGATCGAACAGGTTTCTTCCTCTAAAGGAAGATGCTGATGGCTCAAGGGTACTCAAGTACGGGATCATAGCTCAAAGCTCTCAATATCGTTCAAACGTCACTATCAGAGAAGCCCGCTTGAAGATTTTTGTGGTTGATTAGAACCCTGTAAGAAACTAGTTTGTCAAAGAGTAGAATATAGATTTGGGGCTCAAAGATATACACACACAAAAGTGCACCTTTTCAAAAGTATGGTTTTGACATATTTGATTTTGATACTTGTTCCACATTTTCTTAAAAATTTTCATCTTAGTTTAGAACTTGTATCTCATGGTTATGCATGTCTTCTCTCTTCCAAAATTCAAACAAAAATTATTAGAAAAGTTTCTTTATCTTCAAAAATACCTTGCCCCAGTTTTTTGGCCTAGGTCGGTCGACCGGGCGGTCGACTGTGCCAATTACAGGCCAGAACGGTCGACCGATGGTCGACCGAACCTCTGGCAATTGGGATGTGCATATTATGCACATTTCTAGTCAATCGACTAGTCGATCGGTCCCTTATTACGGTCGACTGGGCGGTCGATCGACTGTAAATCGTTGGGTCTCGGTTAAACACGGTCGACCTAGAACCAACGGTCAAATTTTTTTGAATGCTGGTTGACCGACACACTGCCAGATTGGCTGTAACAGCCATTTTTGAATTTATTTTTATACAAGTTTTTTAAAACGTGAAAAGTTAAATTTCTGGAGTCAATTTCTTCCTCTTAAACCTATTAAAACTATTCTAAAAGTGTTTTTCTAAAGCCTATATAAAGGGTCATTGGAATTGAATATTTCACAACAGCAAATTCCATTGAAAATCTAGTTTTTGCTTTCAAAGAGAAAAAGTTTCAAGTTTTCTTTTGTTTTCTTATTTTCAAAGTTTTAATTGAGTTTTTCTACTCTTTAAACTTCTCTTTTCTATTTTCACTCTCACTTACATCCTTGACTTCAAGTTTACATTTTACTCTACAGGGGTTTTTGTAAGAGAGTTGCAAAGAGAGTGTTTGTGATCTCTTGATCACCAAGAGCTTGTTATCTCAATTGGCTTTGTGCTGCCTCTGGTGTAGAGGATTGAGTTGGAAAATTGTATACTTTGAGTGGTTGTAATTCCTTGTTGTAAGGTCCCTTTGTGGAGGATCCAATAGTGTATAGTGAAATCATTCATGGTAGTGAAGGCGGGGACGTAGAGCGGTGGCTCGAACCTCAAAACAAATTTTTTTTGTAATTGCTTTATTGTCTCTATTTACTAGTTTATCATTCATTTATTCTTGTCGATCAATACTCGTCTCAACAAGATAGCAATTCAGTACCTCAAATCTTATCTAGAGGAATTATGAGGAGAAGTTCAGAGCCCTTCATGGGGAATCTATCTTCAAGTCTTGTTTTGAGTGATCGGTTGTGTTATTTTATATTATATTGTCTTGAATTTTTATTTGATTAGCTATACACCTATTCGCTCCCCCTCTAGGTGTAATTTCAATTGATATAGAGCCTTGGTCTCTAGTTTTTGGCTTAACAACCTTAGAGATATCCTAATTGCTAATCATTTCATTGATATCTTCATTCTCACCCACTATAGTAAAATGGCCGAAGGTATTAAGACCTTCTCAAGTTTAATGGCCTTAACTTTCCCATATGGAAGGTTAAGATGATCGTGTTTTTGCAATCCCTAGGAAGCCGGGTTGCAAAGGCGGTGACTAAACCCTTTAGTATAATCACTGGTGATGAGGACACTTAGTCTAATATTGCCACCAAGGAGTTTGATGCCAATGCAAAGGCAGACTATGGATCGCTTCAAACCTTGAATGATGATGACATAGCTAGGGTCATTCATTACAAATTCGCCTATGAGATTTGGTCACACCTAGTGGTCACTCATCAGGGAACATCACAAGTCAAGAGGGCTAAATATGATCTCTTGTGTTCCCAATATGAAAACTTCACTATGCATGAAAATGAGTCTATTGATGATATGGTTACAAAATTTATTAAAATAACTAATGGTCTTGCTTCTTTAGGTGATGCCATTGACAATGATTAAAAAGTCCAGAAGGTCATCCGTGCAGTTTCACCCTCATGTGAAGTCAAAGCTACTACATTGAAAAAGTTAAATGACAAAGAAGAGATGGAACTCATCGGTCTTATCAGCAACCTTAAGACTCATGAGATGGAGAGGAAGGCTAGAGAAGAAATGGCACCACAAAAGCAGAAGACAATTGCCTTCAAGTCTACTCCCACCATCTCAGACGATGATGAAGAAGAATAAGATGATGAAGATCTTTCCCTCGTAAAAAATATAAGGAGGATGTACAACAAGAAAAAGGTAAAATA
Organism: Agave tequilana; assembly: GCA_038442645.1. Taxonomy (NCBI): domain Eukaryota; kingdom Viridiplantae; phylum Streptophyta; class Magnoliopsida; order Asparagales; family Asparagaceae; genus Agave; species Agave tequilana. The sequence goes on from JAVJIF010015631.1 coordinate 20,647, forward strand.
GGAGACGATGGCAAGGAAAGGAGGAAAAAATCATCTGTTTCAACTGTCAAAAACCCGGGCATATCATTGCTGAATGTCCGGATATCAAAAACAAGCCATCTTCCTCAAACAAGCTAAAAAAGTCATTTAAGAAGAAAGTTCTCAAAGCTACATGAGATTCAGAAAGTGAATCCAAAGAGGAGGTGGATACAGCAAACGTGTGTTTCATGACAAATGATAACACACCTAAGATAATTTCTGAACCATCTCTTGATGATTGTGATTTAACTATGGATGGATTAGGAGATGCATTTGTAGAACTTTCAAATAATTATGATTTTCTAAAGAAAAAATATCTAAAAATAAAAAAGGAAAATGAAGTTCTTTAAGATAAAATTATCACTCTTTTTAAAGAAAATGATGATTCTCTTTTATCCCCACAAAAAGATTTTGATGCATACAAGATTTCATGTAAAGTTTCCTATGATTGATGAAAATGAAATTTCTACTTTAAAAACTAAAATCAACACTTTGAGAAATATTTTAAAAAAATATGAGTTTGATAAAGCTAAATTAGAGGCCATGTTTTCTAAGAAAAATTCTTCAAATAAACATATTCATACTATAGATGCTCATACTTCTAAATCACACATTGAGCATGCTTATATTTTACATGCTCATCATACACATCATGCATTCATATATAGTAGAGTTTATTCATGTACTTATTGTGGTTGAAAGGGTCACTTAGCTAAATTTTGTTTTGATCGTATAAATGCTTCTAATAATCATATTTGGGTTCGAAGTACTAACGTCATAGGACCCAAGAAAATATGGATACTAAAATCAACAACTTTATTATTTGATGTAGGTACACACCAAGGCTCCAAGACTTAGGGAGTGGTGGTATCTTAATAGCATTTGCTTAAGACACATGACTTGAGACATCAATAATTTTGTAACCCTATCAAGCTATCAAGAAGGTGACACCGTCACCTTCGGAGATGGCTCTAAGGGTAGCATTATTGGTATAGGTAATATTAAAATTGGTTCATCTTCATTGATTGAAAATGTTGATTTAGTTGATGGACTCAAACATAACCTCTTGAGTATTAGTCAACTATGTGAACGAGGTCTCAAAGTTATTTTTGATGATTCTTCCTTCAATGTTTTAGATAGTAAAACCAATGCTTGCATTCGTTTTGAATTTCATGAAAATAATGTATATATTATTGATATGCTAAATTTAGATTGTAATGCTACAAGTTTAAATGCTTTCAATGAGGATTCGTGGTTATGAATAGAAGATTAGGTCATGTATCTTTTGATCATCTATCTAGAATTAACTCTAAGGAATCGGTAAAGGGTATTCTTTGCTTGAAGTTTGAAAAGGACCGCATTTATGATTCATGCCAACTTGGGAAATAAACCAAGTCCTCTTTCAAACCAATCAAGAATAATCATGACATCTAGGCCATTAGAGTTAATCCACATAGATTTGTTTGGTCCTACTAAAACCAAAAGTTTAAATGGAAACCGTTTTGTTTTTGTTTTAGTTGACGATTTTTCTCATTTTACATGGAGTTTCTTTTTGGAACATAAAGGTCAAGATTTTTTGCATTTTAATATTTTTAGAAAAAGGGTTGAAAAAGAAAAAATTTCAATTTTATGCATAAGAAGTGATACAGGTGGTGAATTCATTAACCATTTTTTTATCACTTATTGTGAAGAAAATAGAATTAGGCATGAATTGTCATGTTCTAGAACTCCACAACAAAATAGATCATTGAGAGGAAGAATCATACTCTTCAAGAAATGGTTAGGACAATGATTAGTGAATACAGACTCCCTCAATATTTATGGGACGAAGCCATAAACACTTCATGTTACATATCAAATAGAATTTATTTTTATAAAAATACTTTCAAAACTTCTTTTGAAATTTACTATATGAGAAAGCCTAATATTTCTTGCTTTCGAACTTTTAGATGCATATGTTTTGTTTTAAACACCAAAGATAACTTAGATAAATTTTATGCTAAAGCTTTTGAAGCTATTTTTGTTGGTTATTCTAACACTAGCAAGGTTTATAGAATCTTTAATAAATCTACCTTGACAATTGAAGAATCTATGCATGTTAAGTTTGAAGAATATAATATTTTTGTTAAGAATATTGTAGAGATTGATTCTTTAGGTGAAGATATAGAGAAAGTAACTTTGAAGGACTCACCAATCCAAAAAGATAAGCCAAAGCTTGATAAACAAGGTGAAGTTCAAGAGGTTGAAGTGGCACCAACACTATCACTTCCAAATAATGGAGATTCGCTACAAATAATCCCAAGGAACTCATCATAGGTGATGTATCAAAGCCGGTAACTACTCGCTTCAAACTCCATGATTTTTATAGACATTTTGCTTTTATTTCTCATATTGAACCAAAGAACATCTTCAAAGTCGAGGGAGACTCATATTGGTTAGTTGCAATGCAAGAAGAGCTCAATCAATTTGAGCGCAACCAAATTTGGCACCTTATTCCTAGACCCCATGATAGACCAACAATTGGTACTATATGGATTTTTAGGAACAAATTGGATGAGTCAGGTAATATTATTAGGAATAAAGCTAGGTTAGTGGCCCAAGGTTACACCCAAATCGAATGCATAGATTTTGAGGAACCTTTCCACCCGTAGCACGGCTTGAAGCCATACGGATTACACTTGCTTTTACTTCTTATAAAGATTTCAAAATTTTTAAATGGATGTCAAAAGCGTATTTTTAAATGGTTTTATTGAAGAGGAAGTATATGTTGAACAACCCCCAGGTTTGTTGATACTACACATTCGGATTTTGTTTTCAAATTAGACAAAGTTTTATGTGGTTTAAAATAGGCTCCTAGAGCTTGGTATGAAAGACTTTCAACATTTTTTATTTCAAATAATTTTGTAAGAAGTAAAATAGATATCATTTTGTTTACAAAACATGTAGATAGTGATATTCTTATTGTTCAAATTTATATTGATGATATTATATTTGGATCTACTAATGAAAAGTTCTGCAAAGATTTTGAATCAAGCATGAAGAATGAGTTTGAGATGTCTGTGCTGGGCGAGCTCAACTACTTCCTTGGACTCCAAATCAAGTAAAGGAGTGATGAAATTTTTATAAATCAAGCCAAGTATATAAGAGAACTCATCAAGAAATTTGGACTTGAAGGGGCAAAGACGAGCAAAACTCTCATAGCTACCACAACAAAACTTGACAAGGATGAACAAGGTATAAATATGGACATCAAACTTTATAGAAGCATGATTGATAGTTTATTATATTTAACAGCTAGTAGGCCAGATATTATATTTAATGTATGTTTATGTGTTAGATTCCAATCTTGTCCTAAAGAGTCCCACTTGATTGTGGTGAAACGCATTATTAGATATCTTAAGGGCACTATTGGATTGGACTTGTGGTATCCGAAGACCAGACAATTTTTGATGACGAGTTTTTCGGATGCTGACTATGCCGGTTATAGAGTGGATAGGAAGAGCACAAGTGAAATTTGTCAATTTCTAGAAAATTTCTTATTTCATGGTCTTCTAAGAAACAAAATTTTGTAGCCCTCTCAACTGCCGAGACAGAGTGTGTTGCGATCGGGCCAGTTGTGTACAAGTCCTTTGGATGAAACATACTCTCCATGACTATAATTTGTATAATAATCATATTAAGATATTTTGTGATAATACTAGTACTATTGATATGACTAAAAATGCAAATCAACATAGTAAGATAAAGCACATAAAAATTTGATATCAACTTTTTTAGAAATCACTATGAGAAAGGTGACATTGAAATTGATTATGTTTCAACTGATTTTCAACTAGCAGATATTTTTACTAAGCCACTTGATTTTAACAAATTCTCTTTCATTTGTGAAGAACTAAATGTTTATATTGTTGATTCATGAGTTTTTCTTCTGATAAAATCTACATATGTTTTAATTTTTGGTTGTTTTTGCTTACTCTTTTTTATGCATGACAAAAAGGGAGAAGTATTTATGATTATTTATTGTAGTTGAGTATTTATTGGTATTTGTTTGATCATGTTCTTATATAATGCCTTTATCATATAACTTGTTGATATTTTATACTTGATAGCTAGCATAACTTAAGGGTAAGGGGAGCCTTTACGAAGCTCTTTCCTAGATTTTTTTTTTAATAGCTCATATGTTTTGTCATCATCAAAAAGGGGGAGCTTGTTGGCTCAAAGGTTACAATCCCTGGTTTTGTGTTTTGATGATAACAAAGGTTATGAAATTTTTTGGTACTAATCAACTTCCTCTTAAGGAATGTGTTGATGGCACAAGGGTACACAGGTACGGGATCATAGCTCAAAGCTCTCAACATCGTTCAAACGTCACTATCAGAGAAGCCCGGTTGAAGATTCTTGTAGTCTATTAGAACCTTGTAAAAAACTAGTTTGTTAAAGAGTAGAATATAGATTTGAGGCTCAAAAATATACATACACTAAAGTGCACATTTTCAAAGTATGATTTTGGCATGTTTGATTTTGATACTTGTTTCACATTTTCTTAAAAAATTCTATCTGAGTTTAGAAATTGTATCTTATGGCTACGCATGTCTTCTCTCTTTCAAAATTCAAACAAAAATTATTAGAAAAGTTTCTTTATCTTCAAAAATACCTTGACCCAGGTTTTTGGCCAGGTCAGTCGACCAGGCGGTCGATCGTGCCTATTATAGGCCAGAACGGTCGACCGCACAGTCGATTAAACCTCTGGCAATTGGGGTGTGCATGTTGTACACATTCCCGATCGACCGACCGGTCCCTTATAGCGGTCGATGACCAGGTAGTGGATTGACTGTAAGTCATTTGGTTTCGGTTAAACATGATCGACCGACCGGTCGACCGAGGGCCAACGGTCAAATTTTTTTTTGAATGGCTGGTCGACCGGTTGGTCGACCGACACACTGCCAGATTGGCAGTAACAGCCAGTTTTTAAAATTTATTTTTAAACATATTTTTTAAAACGTGAAAAGTTTAATTTCTAGAGTCAATTTCTTCCTTTTAGACCTAATAAAACTATTCTAAAAGTATTTTTCTAAAGCCTATATAAAAGGTCATTGGGATTGAATATTTCACAACAACAAATTCCATTAAAATTTTAGTTTTTGCTTTCAAAGAGAAAAAGTTTCAAGTTTTCTTTTGTGCTCTTATTTTCAAAGTTTTAATTGAGTTTTTCTACTCTTAAAATCTCACTTTTCTGATTTTCACGCTTACTTACATCCTTGAGATTCAAATTTACATTTTACTCTATAGGGTTTTTGTATGAAAGTTACAAAGAGAGTGTTTGTGATCTCTTGATCACCCAGAGCTTGTTATCTCAATTGGCTTTGTGCTACCTCTGGTGTAGAGGATTGAGTTGAGGAGTTGTGTACTCCGATTGATTATAATTTCTTGTTATAAGGTCCCTTTGTGGAGGATTCAATAGTGGTAGTGAAATCCTTCACAGTGGTGAAGACGGGGACGTAGAACGGTGGCTCGAACCTCGGAACAAATCTTTTTTTTGTGATTGCTTTATTGTCTCTATTTACTTGTTATCGTTCATTTTTCCTGTAGATCAATATTTATCTCAACAAGATAGAAATTGAGCACCTCAACTCTTATCTAAAGAAATTACGAGGAGAAGCTCAGAGCCCTTCCCGGGAAATCCAGTTTCAAGTCTTGTTTTGAGTGATCAGTTGTGTTATTTCATATTATATTGTTTTGAATTTTCATTTGATTAGTTATACACCTATTCATCCCCTCCCCCTCTAGGTATAATTTCATTAACATATATACGTAGGGTATTTCTTTTTGCGTATATACGTCGCCGACTTTTGTCGCATCTCCGCTTTCACGTATTTTGGAAAGCGGGGCGTGACAGTCTAAGAGAGAGATATTGCAGTAATTTGACCATAAGTTAATCGGCCGGGTAAGGACAAGATTTAGTGGGAGGTATTTGTGTTTAGCAGCGGGTCTAATTAATCAAATCACTGAATCTTCAAAGCTTAATCTCTTAATCTCCAATTTTTAGACACTAATTTGGCAAGATCAGGCTCTAATAACTTCCTTTCAAAGTCAATCTCTTAATGAGTCAGAGATGTACCTAGAGGGCTAACATCTAACAAATTTTATTAAGGCTTGGGTTGTGTCAGTGAGGAGATAAATTTTAGGCTAAGGAAGGGTAATGACTTTCCCCCTTATGTTATTTTGATTTTTCCCTTAAAGTTAATTTGTGCAAGTGTGCAAATATAGTAAGATAAAACACTCAAAGTAATTAAATCACTCAAAGGTTTTTCTTATCCTATATGCAATGCAATTTTAACACCTTACTCCAGCACTCAACAATAAAACAAAAACAGTAATATGAAACAAATTAACACGTGCCAAATGCAAATGTGTAATCGTCTTTTAATAATTCCAATTACAGTTTTTGTTATTATTATTACAGTGTGTAAGCAAAAAATACAGAAAAACTAATAGCAGAAAAAAAAAACTATATTTTGCAATTCTGAAGCTTCTGCAAAAGATGGGGTGAAATTCCCTTACTGTTGTCACGTTTGTACGGTAAAGTTAGTGTGTCTAAGTCCCTGATTTCAAGAGCAGGGAGCTACAGATGCAAAGGTCCTTCTGCAATGGTTAATTCCTGTAAATTTTTATCTGCACATAGAAATAAGGCAGAAAACATTAACAAATTTGTGAATATATCATTCTCCTCCCCGGCAACGGTGCCAAAAGTTGACTGAGGTTAAATTGAAACATAAAAAGATAGTGTTTTGAAATCAGGGACTGTGCTTTGGCTTCTCTCAATACTCCGCGATAGCAATAGTCGCTATGCGGATCATATCCATAAGGAGAGAAGCGATAGAAGCTTATCGGAAATTCATGAAATCGATAACAAGTTCTTCTTTGTTTCAAAAGAAAATTAAAAAAAAGAAAGAAAGAAAGCAAGAAGTATCGGAAAAGGTGAAAGTGATAGCGATTTGTTTGAAAAGTTTTTGAGAAGAAATCAAATAAAAGAAAACCTTATGGCTAACTTTCTACTAATTGATCCCACTAGTCATACTAACCTCTTTGGTTGATTAGTGCCTTAAAAGATCATTGGCAAATCCTAGGCTTGATTGCAAGGAGCTTTCAAAGTATGACCCATAAGAAGTGATTCACATCTAAGCCTTGTTAATAAGAAGCAATCTAATATTAAATCATCAAAATTACAAAGAGAAAGCATGAAATAAAAGAGAAATGCAAGTTAGCTTGGTAGCAAGTTAGAAGTTAGAATCCCATCTCATGAGTCATCAATGGTTCTTGCAAGAGTAAGGCCTATTTGATGTTACTAGATTCATGTAGGTCACAAATCAACTAAGAGTTAGTGTATTAATGTGTTAGTAATTAGCTAGCCATAGAGAAGAAAGTTATCTACCCATCTAGGAAGTAATTAAAGAAACAAAAGTAAACAGATTAAATCAAGAAATTATGAAGACAAAGGATATCACAATATCTCTTTTTTTCTCATGAATCTCTCTAACCTAATCTTAGATGTATAAAGAAAGAGAAATAAAAGAAAAAAGAAAAGAATAGAAACTTCTAATCTAAATTTAAAAGAAGAAACCCTAGCCTCTGCTCTCTAGTCCCTGTTTCTCAGTCCCTTGGTGTTGTATTTATAAGCATAGGTGACTTGAGCCCTAAGAAACGAGGTAACGCGTTAAAAATCAAGGTCATTCACCCGGCGGATCTGTGACAATATCTGGGCCAATGGTCCAGATTTTTTGGCTATATGTTTGTGTTGACGAGGGATGCTTCCTGTATATATAATTTATTTTTACTTGTCACACAATAGAAGCAGATTGGGCTTTCAATTCGGGCTCTAAAATGGGTTTCTATTTTTGGCTTTTAGAAGTAATTTGGGCTTCAAGAAATCTTTAAATAATTCTCATAAATGGGTCAATTTAGCTTATTTTCTCTATTTTACCCTTATTCAGTATAACATGTGCAATAATAACAAAAAACAGTTAACAGCAGGGTTTTATTTGTAAAATAGATCGGGACATGCAAGTAATAATAAAGAATTGATGAATAATCATTTGGCGAGGTCTCGACGACTTTGGGCAGTTGGCGAAGAACTAACTAGACATGGGCTCGTGCTCGTGCAAAGAAGATGAGTGCACTGGGCAGCATGCGTCGCCTGCAGTCCGCATGGTGGAGGTGGTGGTGGAGGGGTCTGGCAGTAGTTGTCTTCAACGAAAGGGAGTTCTTGGCGGAGAACAAAAGCGAAGGGGGTTGACGAGGTCGTTGGGGTGATGGCTTGCTGCTTGGGGGCTTGGCTTACGCATGGACGTGAGCAAGTCAGGGCTCGAGCATGGAAGATGAGGATTAGTTGGTGGTGTTATCGATGATGAGTACGTGGATAAGGTTATTGATGAGGAGGGAAATGAGGCTGATGGTGCAGGCATGTTGTGAGAGAGAGGGAGAGAGAAAATGAGTAGGAAGATAAACAGTGTATTTTGTTTTTTGTTTGAATTTTTATTTTCTTTTTTTCCCTTAGAATTGAAATAGGGCATGAAAGAGAGGGATTTAGAATTGGTATTAGGGTTTTGAAGGAGGAGAAAGAGACATGAAAGGGGATAGGCTAGCTAGGATTTCACACTTTAAACTAGAGTTTCTCTAAGGACTTCAGACAAAAAGAAAGAAATTGTAGTGAGAGCACAAACTCACACAATTTTGAAAAAAATACATCATAATTCATCTCATTGCATAATATTGTTAGATACAAGAGGCCTTTCATAGCCTTTACAAAATTTGAATACAAGTAAAACTAAAATTTCTAATCAAAATATAATTACAATTTCAAATTATAGAAACTAAAAATTTCCAACCACAGTGGGATTATACTACCAAAGAAAACCAAAAATAAAGAAACTCAAAATAAAAAATTAGAAAATAGAATTCTACAACCATTGAGAATCTGGAACAAGACACCTTGTCCATCGATGATACGCGCTCGATGCACGTGGCTTAATGTCCGTATCATTCTCCCCGTGTTGGAGAGAACTCGACTACGTCGAGTTTGACGTTGCATTGCTCTCATACTGCTTCAAAATTTTATAATCAATCTTCAGCAGTTCACTTTCGTCTAGCCATGTATCATTAATTGGTACTTTTTCTATACAACAAATCAGATATTTTTGGATCCCATCATCCTTCATGATGATAATTTTATCATATAAGAATTTAACAATTTAACATGCTGTATAGGATAAAATATCTCGTATTTGTGATAGAAAGGGGCTCTCAAAAATAGGGTCACAAAAAGGCTCATCAAAAAGTGAGATAATATAAAAACCCTTGTAATCTACTATGTATTCAGCATTAAAAGTAGAAGTGATGCCAACATTTATAAAAAGATTTATAGCATAAATATTATCATTCAATTTCATCAAGATTTGAAATGGATCAGCACTGCAAGTATGTAATTGTTAACAACATAACCAATATTAAAATTTTTTAATTTGTTCCCACCATCAGCTCGCATCTCATAATTGATGTTATTTTGTGCAACTTTATCAGTGATTTCCTCGTGTAATTCACGCACATGTGATGTAAATGATGATGTAGAATCAGTAGATGCAAACTCACTTGACTCATTAAATGTGGGGACAAGGTCTATAGAAAATTTCGATTTAGTACTTAAAATATGCTATAAGAGAAAAGAGAATTGCGTCGCAATAAAGGAGGGAGGAGTTGGTGATCAAAACAGGTAATAATAGTAGGGATCGATAGTAGAAGAGGCGGAAAGGTGATATTGGTAGTAGAGATGGGGAAGAAAAAGGGCGGGTGACAATAAACTCCTTAACCACGGGTGACCTTCGGAGAAATAGCATTATTAGACTTAGGTGCTTCGATGGAAACTCTGTCATTGATGGAAATCCTAATTTGGCTTGGATAGTTGGCAGCAACATGCTCATAATCTTGATATTTATAACACTTTATTATGAGACTAATTTTAGAAAAGTCTCTTTCAGTACTCTTGTCTTTACTATTACTTTTATCGCTTTTGTCTTTGGTGTCTATCTTATGTGTTGGTGTTTACGAATTGACTCGGTGTGGGTACTGATGTAAAGAGGACTTGAATTTTGGGGTTCGGGAATCCTGATTTCTAAAAATATAACCCAATTTGGGAGAATCTAAATCTTGAACTAAGGCATTAGCTTTTTTTAGTTCAATGATTTTACGTTCGTAAAGCTCATGTTCTAGGTCTATTCTAAGTCCATCTCTAAATTGGGAAAAGTTTTGGATGTCACTCTGCATACCTTAGATATTATACTGAGTGAGAAACTCATCAAATTTGAAAACATGCTTCTTGGCAGATCTGTCGTCTTGGGTAATTCGGCATCATTTGTCAAGAAAATTAGCAAAATAAAATAGTGGCACGTATTTACACAAGAATTTGTCCTTCATATATTTCCAATCCCAATCAGTGCTTGAAATGGGGCTTTCCTGTTTCTTTTCACATTTATTCAGTATTGGCTCGCTTGTCTAATCAGTTTTGTGATAGCGAACCTGACTTTCTCTATTTCAGAGAGCGAGTACCAAGTAAAGTACCGGTCCATGCTGTGTAGCTGTAACCCTCAGTTCCAGCCACCAGTATTTTTCCACTGGTGGTCGATAGGGTATAAATACTAGTATTGGCCATTCTGGTGGCCTAAGCTAAGTCTAGTTTAACTCTAATAATATTTTCTAATATTTCAGATTTTTCTAGATTTTTTCATAAATTTCTAAATTAATTGAAGATTCGCGAAATTCGAGACCCATCGTTGTCGCTATACGACTCCTAGATTTTTAATTTGCAATTGGGGATGAATTTTGCAAATCTGATTTCTCGGTGATGCTTAAAATAGTATTTTCTATTTTTTTAGGAAATTTTTCGAATTAAATAGGAATTTAACTGAATTAAGAAAAGGCAAAAAAATATATAAATAAAAAGTCTACAAATTATTTGCTAGCACTAGGACTTGAACCCAAGTTGGCCAAGAGGGAGAGGAATGACTAAACCATGATGCTATATGGAAGTGTGGCATGGAGGTCCATGCCCACCTATTTAAACCTCTTTTTAACTCTCTTCATCTTTTCTAACATCTCCCACACTTTTTCCCCCTCACTTTCACTCACCCCAACTGAACTCACTATTCCCCCACGTATTCATAACTCTCAAAGGTTGTCTAGGGGTGTGTGGTGCCTATATAAGAGGCAATTCACCATCTCAAGTCAATTGCAAAATCTATGCTTCTCTCCCTTTCTCACTACTCTCTCACTTTCTCTCTCAAAACTCTGAAGTGTTGGATGAAGGGAAGAAGATCAGACAGAAGAAAAGCATTCCAGGTAAGTTATTTTGCACTTTCGTAGATTTTATTTCTTTGTGGCATTTCATCGAACAGCTTGCATACACTACTTTTTAGCCTTAATTTCACCATGAAAAATGTATATGAAAATCCCAATAAAATTATGTAGAACACCAAAGATATGCCTTCTAATTATCATGATTTTTAATGATTTTTAGGATTTTATTTTAAGAGAAAAAGAAAAAATATACAGTGCACAGCACTGTGCTCTCGGCCAGCCAGGCCTACTCCTGACCAAACTCGGGTTCGGGTTTGTTTTACAGACCTGACCCGGCCCTAAATAAAAAAATAAAAGAAAGAAAGAAAAAAGAGAAAGAAAAAGAAAAGAAATAAAGAGAAATAAAAAAACAAAAATCAGAATTTTATTGTAGCATTATACTGTAGCAGACCCGACCCGATACTATAGCAAACTCAGACCCACACTCATTACTCTAGCAGACTCGTTACTGCAGTAAACAAACCGTTAAGGTTTTTATTGATTTTTTAGGCTTATTTTAATTCTAAAAAATTCAAAATAAACTCAAAAAATTTCACAAAATTCACAGAAAATTAAAAAGTAAATTTGAGACTCTCTAAAATTATTTTGGTGTAATATTACTTAGAATAACATGAAATTAAATATTCTTAACAATCATTATTTAATGATTATTTATTTAAAAATTGCAAATAAATTTCTAAATATCACAAAAAAATGTAAAATTCATAATCCAGTAATATGTAAATATTATACATTAATTTATTAGTTTGTGCATGAATTTTATTATGAAATTATATTTTTAAATGGTTGCTAAATTCAAAAAATTGAATTATTTGAAAATATTAATCAACCAAAATTATAATAAATAGTAAAAATTATATTCTTGTTCAACTTATCACTAAATAAGGAAAATATCAAGTCTCTAATTAATTACGCAATATGTAGGCTGCGAATCTTACCGAGAGCCGGTTGCAGTTACGAAAAATCAGATTCCAACAAAATTAGGCAAGTCCATATACTCTCTCTCCCTGTGTTCTTTTGTTAGTTTATAAATTTCTTTACGATCTCGATTCCTATATCCTTCCCTGATCATGTGTATTGTAAGACATACATGCATAAAATGCTTGTTACATAAATGATCATTCAAGTATAATTATAAATTAGTAAATATTGTACAAGTAAGTTATTGTCACCCTATCTCATTATTATAATTTTATGATTATGTCTACATCCTAGTACACTGCCATCACTTATACTATTATGCATTTGTCACTTGATATTGCCACCGCTTTCCATTTTTCTGAAATTTTTTATACATATTGTAATCACTATTTAACACTGATACTCTTAAAACCAATTCCTAATCTTATTACGCTGAGTCACACATTGACTAATGAAATTAACTAAGCTGGGGTTACTGATCGGGGAAAAACGGCGCACAAAAAGTGTTTGTTTTGAAATCAAAATTTAAATTCTGTGTGCTTTGGCTTCCGCGATACTTCTGTTATAACATAGAGGCTAAAACAAGTCGAATCCACAAGGACGGGAGGCGATAAAAACTATACCGGTTGATTCATTGTGTGTTAAAATTTCTTCAATATTTGGAAGAATGAAAAGAAAGGAAAACAAAGAATGGAAAAGAGAAGTAAAGAAGTGAAAAACATAGAAGGTAAGATATTTGTGATTTTTGATATATTTCTAGAACAAAGTAAAAAGATAAAGAAAACTCATGACTACTAACTACTAATGACTCCACTAACATACTAACTTCTTAGTGATACTTACCTCACATATATCATTGGCCATCACTAGTCCTTGGTTCAAGAGCTTTATAAAGCATGGCTCATATGTTAACTTTCACATCCAAATTCAACCAACAAGTGCAAGATACACTTAAATCATCAAAACTCAATAAGAGCAAGCATGAAATAAAGTAATGTTAACTTGTTAGAGATTTAGATGTTAGAGTGTTAGATCCATCATCATGAGCCATCAATGGCTCTTGCAAGAGCAAGGCCAAGTAGAGCTATTAGAGTCATGTGAATTATCAAGTAAGAAATTAGTAAGTTAGCGGTTAGTAGTTAGTTGCCATGAGAGAAAATTAGCTAAACATGTAAAAGGAGTTAGAGAAGAAAACAAAGATAAGTTAAGAGAGCACCTTTTATAGATTGTCAAATTCTATTACAAGCACTCTCACTTCCTCACCATGTACCACTCTTACTATTACAAGATCTAAAAGAAATAGAAAATACAAAGGAGGAAGAAGAAGAACACTAACCTAAACTATCTTAAACTACAACAAGGAGATGAAAACTGCCCTAAACTCTGCATATCTTGCTGAAGGAGAACCCCAAGGGTATTTATAGGCACCTGGGGAAGGGGGCCAGAGGACAAACCCTGGCCTAAAGTACGGGCACGGCCGCGCTCGTACGGCCGTGGAAACGCGACCTAGGCCATGTTTTCGCGGCTCTTCAGAGCCGCCCTCGCGCTGTCCCGTCTGTCCCATGTCAGTTGCATGTCCCGGTTTCTGGAAATTAGCCCCCGGTTTTGAAAAAACAGCCCTCCAAAGTTAATGGCTATTCATGTAGGCTTTTAATCACCAATTAAATGGTGATTTAGGGTCTTCTTCTTCATTTCATGCCATGGACCTAGAAACATGCGAGAGAGGTATTATTAACAAATTTAATATTAAAAAGATGTGAAGATGCGGTATGAAATATGCAGTTTTAGAGACTAATCGCACCCCCATACTTATCTTTTACTCGTCCTGAGCAAAACAAAAAAACTAAAGAAATTATTACACCACTTTTGCAGGTGACGCGATTGCACTGAGCATGTATAACAAGCCGTTAAACCTCTAGGTTTCCTCTAAAGGAGAAGTTTTTGTCTTCTGAGGGTTTTCAGCGGATTACACCCACAAAATCCATAACAAAAGAAATCAAATATTAGTATTTTGAAAACGCATTTTGAAATAAAGAAAAGTGTTGAAGTATTTTTGTGAAAATATAAGTGATCCAAGGTCATAGGTTAACCAGAAATTGCTCTTCCTTAAACTAAGTCGAAATGCAAAATCTTATTATAAATTAAATGTAAGAATTTAAAATTGAATTGATTCTTTGATCTTTCATAAAATTCTTAGAAAAATATGCACTTTGTGAACTTTGAAGGTTTTTGGGATATCGACTCAAACTTTTATGCCATTGATTTTTGTATATTTTTTTCTTTTTTTCTTCCCTTATTTTCTTAGGCTTTCTTTTTTACCCGGATAGTAAGCCTTTAGCCGGTGACTCCCAAACCAGATGATCTTAGGGCACCAGATGAGAAAACATTTCTCGGACTTAAGGACTCGAGTAAACATTGCCACAAAACTAAAGGGGATTATTTTTATTTTTGTCCACCATTTTAGGTCTGAATAATCATACTTCCTGAGGCATAATTACCCAACTTTAATAAGTGATTTTATCATCATTTTTTTAATATATATTTTTATGACATTTTCAGTCTTTATTTTAATCCCAAAAATTGTGTAAGTGTGTAGTGCATAAATCTAAAGCAAAAAAATTCAAGATCAAATTATCTTTTCAATCTTACTTTCTTATCCTAAAATTTAAAAAAGATCTATTATTTTGACTTCATTCAAAAATTATAATTTTTTGTCTTCCTAATTCCTAAGATAATTTTAATTTTCTTAAAAATAAATCAAAATTATTTCCCTTATGTCAAAAAGTTTTGTAAAAAGAAAAGAAAAGAGAAAAGAAGTATAAAAGAAAGAAAATTTAAAACTAGCCTACGTTAGTAAACCCTCCCCCACACTTATCTCATGCATTGTCCTCAATGCATCGTGAATGAGTATATACATGAAACAAATAGGAAGAGAAGGAAAATTACCTCATAGTGATGGTTTCGGTGGTGGTCTGATTGGGCCAAGTGTTGCTACCCAATCAAAATAGCATGGATCTTACAGGAACCCACCAATGACCTCTCTAATACGACCCAATAAAATGTTGATTGAATGAATGTTCTTATTTAAAAATTATCCCCATCTAATTTTCAATTTTCAAAAATAATTACTGAGTCATTTTCTTCAACAGTCTTGTCCAACAATGAAGTGTGATTTTAGAAGATGATCGATTTGGATTCAAATGAAACAGGAACAAAAACCGATACCGACTCGAGAAATTGACTCAGATCAAGTCGAGATTCATAAAGGGGAGTCGAAATTGGTTTAAAAATAGAGTCCAAACCAAAGAATTAATGTTCACACATTTTTCCCATCAATGAAGTGTGATCATAAGATATTGGGGATTCAATTTCACGGTGTACTGGTACAGGATTCAATGTTGACTCCAAAATAGAGAAAAATCTGATAAAGATATCAGAGTCATTATTGAATCAAAAAGTGAAAGGGAATTCCCAACTTGAGATTCAGGATCACTTTCAAGCTCAAGTTCAATTTCGGGAAAAAGATAACTTGCCAAAATGTCAAGGTGGTTCTCAAAATTTTGGGCAAGTTCAAATGAATGCAATGAAATTGAATCTTGATTTTCGTCTATAGAAGGAACGTGAATGGGTGAAATGATCGATTCAAGTTCAGGAATTATGGGAATCAAAACTGGCTCAAGAATGTTACTTAGTTCAGGTAACACTACAGGAGTCGATATTGATTTAAGGATTGGACTCGAATCGCTAAATTGAAATGTCGGTTCACATTCATCTTCAAGTTCAATTTCAGGAAATGGATAACTTGCCAAACTATCAAGAGGTCGATGTTGGCCAAGTTCAGGTTGATATGATGAAATTGAAGCTGAATTTCTAAAATGACATGATTCGTGAGTCGTATGAACATTTGATGGACATGATAAGTCAATCGTATTTTGCCATTATGTGCTCGGTCTCTTCCATGAATTTCATAGTTTTTTCCCACAATGATTTTCCTTTGAGTTGTTTTGAAAAAAAGCTACATGAATTTTGGAAATTTGGTGGACATAATGAGGCTACCATTTTTTCAAATTATTTTTGGCCTCTATCACTTCTTTCAAACTCCTTTCTAATAATAATTTTTCTTCAATTAGTGGTTCAGAAAAAGGAGTATATGAATCAAAATTGGGGAGTGGATATTGTGAAAATTGTAAACAAGATGATTGAAAATTGGACTCAGAGTAGGTGAATCCCTATCAACTCTGTGAAGAGTGAAAGTTATTTTGAAAATTATAATCATATAATTGGAGATATGGGTCATATTGAGTCGGATAATTCCAACTTGACATATATGATTGGTTCATTGTACATACCCAGGTTGGAGTTATCCGAGTCAAATATGGTCACGGTGAAATATAGATTCATGTTAGGATTGAAAGAATTGTTGTTATTGAAATCCATTTCACAATTTACAAAAAACAAAAAAAAAATAAACAAACAAACAAACAAACACACAAAGAAAAAATAAAAAGAAAACAAGCCTATGCTAGGGTTGACTTTGACCTAACGACTCCTAACTGGTTAGACTATCCACGGGGGGTATATTGTTAGAATCTGACCACGAGTTAATTGGCCATGTAGGGGTAAGATCAGTGGGAGGTATCCGTGCTAGGGCAACGGGCCTAATTATATCAAACCACTATTCTTCGAAGTTTCGCCTCTCAATCCCCAACTTTAGATACCGATTTGACAAGAGTCAACTTCTAACAACTTTCCTCTTAGGTCAATCTCTTAAATGAGTCTGAGATGTCCTTAGGGGCCAACGTCTAGCAAATTTTATTTAGGCTTGGGTTGTGTGAGTGGGGAGGTGATTTTGGGCTAAGAGAGAGTAATGACTTTCTCACCTTATGTTGTATTGGGTATTGCCCTTAAGTTCAATTTGTGCAAATGTGCAATATAGATAAGAATGAACATATAAAGAGAGTAAATCACCCACGTGTTTGTCCTATGTTATATGCAATGCCATATGTACACCTCCTATCAATATCACAATAACACAAGAATAAAATACAGTATATTGGAATGAAAATTGACACGTGCCTAGATGCAAATGTCTAAACCATTTTAAAGCATTCAATTTTGTATTTTAATTCTTAAAATTATTTATAGTGTACAGGTAATATAAACAAAATTAGCGGCAGAGTATATGAATATATAAGAATTTACCCAATCACACAAGAGCAAGTGTGGACTTCTGCAACGCTAAAAATTTAACTTGCACACCAAAAATAAAGAAGAAAGGTTAACCAAAATGTGAAATCAAACTGTTCCCATCCCCAGCAACGGCGTCAAAATTTGATCGGGAGAAAATCGCGCACAAAAAGTGTATGTTTTGAAATCAAAATTGAAAGTGTGTGCTTTGGCTTTCTCGATACTTCTGTTATAGCATAGAGGCCAAAACGAGTCGAATCCATAAGGACGAGAGGCGATAGAAGCTTTACTGGTTGATTCACATGTGTGTTAAAAGTTCTTCAATATTTGAAAGAATGAAAAGAAAGGAAAACAAAGAATGGAAAAGAGAAGTACGGTGAAACACGAAGAAGTGAAAAACATAGAAGATAAGATATTTATAGTTTTTTGATATATTTCTAGAACAAAATAAAAAGATAAAGAAAACCCTTGGCTACTAAGTACTAATGACTCCACTAACATGCTAACCTCTTAGTGATAGTTACCTCACATGTATCATTGGCCATCATTAGTCCTTGGTTCAAGAGCTTTACAAAGCATGGCTCATATGTTAACTTTCACATCCAAATTCAACCAACAAGTGTAAGCAACACTTAAATCATCAAAGCCCAATAAGAGCAAGCATGAAATAAAGTAATGTTAGCTTGTTAGAGATTTAAATGTTAGAGTGTTAGATCCATCATCATGAGCCATCAATGGCTCTTACAGGAGCAAGGCCAAGTAGAGGCTATTATATTCATATGGATTATCAAGTAAGAAGTTAGCAAATTAGCACTTAGTAGTTAGTTGCCATGAGAGAAAATTAGCTAAACATGTAAAAGGAGTTAGAGAAGAAAATAAAGATAAGTTAAGAGAGTACCTTTCATAGATTGTCACCTTCTATTACAAGCACTCTTGCTTCCACACCATGTACCACTCTTACTATTACAAGATCTAAAAGAAATAAAAAATACAAAGGAGGAAGAAGAAGAACACTAACCTAAACTATCTTAAACTACAACAAGGAGATGAAAACTGCCCTAAACTCTGTATATCTTGCTGAAGGAGAACCTCAGGGGTATTTATAGGCACTAAGGGAAAGGGGGCAGGGGACAAACCCTGGCCCAAAGTACGGGCGCGGCCGCGTCCGTACGGCCGCGAAAACACGGCCTCTGCGGCTCTTCTAGAGCCGCGCGCGGCGCTTCGGGCCGCGCGCGGTCCCATCTATCCCCTGTCGGTTGCATGTCCCGATTTTTAAAAATTGGCCCCCGATTTTGATAAAGCAGCCCTCCAACGTCAATGGCTATTCATGTAGGCTTTTAATCACCAATTAAATGGTGATTTAGGGTCTTCTTCTTTATTTCATGCCATGGACCTAGAAACATGCAAGAGAGATATTATTAGCAGAATTTAATATTAAATAAATGTGAAGATGTGATATGAAATATGTAGTTTTAGATACTAATCAGTTACTGAGGGAGACTGGTAGCAGGGAAAATCAGGGAGGTGTGCTTGGAAGGGTGGCTCCTCCGAGAGCCTTGCCACACGTGACCTTGTGTTCTTGTAATCTATGTGTGCACCTGTTATTATATGTTGCATGATACCTGAGTACAGTAAATTATTTCTCCCTGCTATCAGGATCCACTAATGTATCATCTGTTTGATATGTAGTTGTTCTATGGGATAGGACACAAAATGGCTGCATTAGTTAGGGTAATAAAACATGCTAGACTTAGAATCATTATTTGTGACATGGATGATCTTGATTACATGATGTTCCTGGACCTACCATGTTATTTTTAACTCGTGATCTTGTGTTCTTGTGATCTGAAGATTTTGATATACGACATTACTCGTCTATGGCGCTTCATGATCATTATATTCATGTCATAGCATATATACATGATCTTATTTCACACTATTTAGTATTCTATTACTCTTGCTAGTATTTTACCTGTTAGTTTATATTACCGTCAGATTTATTATTCATTCATTCTAGTGCGCTACTTATATTGCTCTTTTACTTTTTCCTCTTTTTGTGTATGCACTTGCTGGTCAATTTCTGACGGACCTTAATTTTTCAGCATCAGAGCTTAAGGAGACCGACGAGCCACTGTTCGAAGGAACCCAGGGAAACTACTAGACGTGAGTCTGAAGTTTCATGTCTTATGTATTTTGACATTTTTTCTTGTTGAGATGACCAAATGCCAAAATTATATCTTTTGTATTTCTGCTTTGTTATATTTGAAATCACCTAGAGGGGGGGTGAATAGGTGATAATGCTAATCTCGAAACTAAATGCGGAAGCTAAAAATAATTTGCAACACACTTAATACAACCAACAAGTGTAGCCGAATTTCCCGTGAAGGGCTCTGGACTAACTCCTCTTGATTCCCCTAGATAAGGGTTGAGGTGCTATATGAAGCTCTTGTGGTTAAGTATAAATGAGGCACACACAAGCAAGCCAGGCATATAAAGATGAACAATATGAAATAATGCAAGGCACAAATGCAAGCAATAAGATATGAATGATATGACAATAAGAATGATGCTATGTACAACACAAATAAAGAGAGAGAGTTAAAGAGACAATGGATCAAACGCAAACACAAGGATATGTTTCGAGGTTCGAGCCCCTAACTCTACGTCCCCGCCTTCACCGAGAAGGATTTCTAATCCATTATCTTGTCCACCGAGGACTCCCACCGAGGAGGATTTGTTACAACAATAGGAGTACCGAACTCCTCTCTCAAACACCACCTCACAACCGAGGGGTAGGCCCGTAGCCAAACAACCACAAACACCTCTACCGAAGAGGGTTACAAACCAAACTCCAACTCCACCTCTCACTAGAGGGAGCAAACCAATAACCTCAACCTCTACCAAAGAGGGAGCAACCCACAATCTCAACCTCTACCAAATAGGGAGCAACACAAGTAAGGGTTTACAATTTGGTGGTCTCTTTCAACCACAAACAACTTCTCTTTTCCACAAAACAAAGATCCTAATAGAATAGGATAGAATGATAGGCTTAAGTGTGAAAAACAAAGTGTTTTGATCAAAGAAATACTCTTGGGAAAATACCAAATAGATATGGAAATTTTAGATCAAAAAACAACTTCCCAAAAACCTAATTTCTTTGAAATAAAACAAAACACTTTAAAAACAAATAGATGAATCTTTTTGGCACTTAAACTCTTTCGAAAACTTATTTTAAACACCAAGAAAGGAGAGAAATTTTAGCTCTAGAAAACTTAGTTAAAAACACCAAGCAATGGGGTATTTATAGCCCCAAAACAAAAATAGCCGTTAGGTTGATCTGTCAGCCTAACAGGCTTGCGGTCGACCGGCCGGTCGACCACCAACGGTCATAAATATGACCATTGGGCAACCCGGTCGACCGCCTGGTCGACCGCCCAGATATAGAGAGCAAAGCTCTCTGGCCCGGTCGACCGGCCCACTGTGTCTGCCAGACGTGCACAAGGCTGTGCACATCGGTCGACCGCACGGTCGACCGACCTAGCCTGTCAGCCACAGTCTGGGTCAGAAACTGGGTAAAAATAATTTTTAAAAATTCTTTTATCTCTTCTAAAAATCCCCAAAAATAGTTTTAACATTTTGCATTGATATATAAACATGTGACAAAAATTTCAACTCAAATATCAAGCAATTTGAACTATTTTTATGTCTTGAAAGTTTTACCAAAAACCAAAACTTGTATTTTATCAAACTTGGATTTTTTTATAGGAAATCTGATTTTTCCTAAAACTTATTTAAATACAAAAACATGATACTTTAACACTTTAAAGCATGTTGCATATGGACATAAGTCCAATTTACATGAAACATATATATATCATGGTTTTTGTCTTTAATTCCAAAAATATGTTTTGTTAAAAAATACCAAAACATAAAACTGCATGAATAGGTATGTCAAACTAAGTTTTTATAAGTCATGTAAGCATGTATGTATATAGAGCACATCTAATATACATAAAAATAAAGTAAACTTATTTTGATCAATCTATTCATGAAAACTAAATGCAAAACATAAAACTTGTGTGTGTTGTGAACTTGAGCATATCAACTATCTAATCTTTACAAATGGATCTAAACACACTAAACTAAAACTAGGATACCTAAGTCTTCTTGACAATCTTCATCTTCAAGCCGACTCGGTCCAAAACACCGTGATCCAACGAGCAAGGCAATGTATGATCTTGATGCTCGGGCACTGGAATACCATGTGAAGGCTTCAAAACTCATCTTGTTGAAGCAATCACCAACTAATATCTTGCTTAATGATCTGAAACTAAAATCACAAGATTATTAGTAAACACAACTACATGAGTTAATCATCATCAAAACTAGAGTGGAAGGCCTCTGGGCCAACAATATTTTCAGTCTTGTATCTAGACAAAGATTATTGTAGATGTATGTCTTTTATGTGAAAAGAAACTTATGATTGTCTTTTGTATATATGTGCAAAAATTTGGCTCCTTTACTACAGCATAAGGTATTCACGGAAGAGATTTTCCACTTCGTGACATCTGTTGGCCATCGTCACATACCCGTACTCTGTATTTTGGGAAGCGAGACGTGACATAGTTTTGTTGGTATGAGAGCTTGGTTTATTTTAATTCTGCGCCATATAATGACAATCAAATTCACATATAAGAAAAAGTATCTATAACTGTCTGGATATACATCGTTAGCCTAAACTTGTGCCTTAGATTCCCTTCTAAACTATTCATTATCCATTCTAGACACTCATGGCTCGAAACAGAAATGTTTCTTCTTCCTCCCGCGTCGACTGAGCCCCAGAAAGTACAGAGATCCTTCAAACTCTGAAATGCATGCTGGAATGATAGCAGGACTAGAATGGTCTCCTTTAGGCCAGAGTGACGAGGGCCCAGGAGACTGCGTAGCATGCTCTGATGCGTTAAGCTCTGATAAGGCGCCGACTAAGGTGGGGAACGTCTCAGATTTTTGAAGTTGCACCCATGTAACTTCTCAGGAAATGAGACACCACTGGAGGTGGAATAATGGTTGATCATGATAGAACAACTGCTAAATGCCACAAAAATTCCTGAGGAAGATCGAGTTGATGTAGTGAGCATCCAACTTACTAATATCTCCTATATTTGGTGGACCGCCGAGATGAAAAGGTTGACTCCATCATTAGCTGGAAGACATTCATTGAGAGTTTCTTGGTAAAATTCTTTCCTCTGACTGCCAAAGCGGTGATGGAGCGGCAATTCATCAACTTGAATCAAGGGGGACGTACTGTGGATCAGTATATTGTAGAATTTACCAAACTCAGTTGCTTTGCGCCATACATGGTGGCACAAGAAGGGGACCGTGCTTGGAAGTTTCTTCAAGGGTTGGATATCAACATTCAGAGCCATATTGATATACTCTCGCTTAATTCCTACGCCCAAGTTCTGGACTCAGGAGCAGATCCTATAGCAAAGGAGATGCCTACTAAGGCTCTCCCAAAAATGCCTAATGACCCATATTCTTGGTAGATCCAGTGTCAGGCCCCCACCACCCAAGAGGCCTGCCCTAGTTCCAGCACCTGCGCCGCCATAGCTCGAAAGGAGTTAGTCTGCACCTTCTGCCATCTGCCCGGTCACGCCTTGAAGGAATGTAGGCAGGCAAATAGCAAGTGACTGACCTTCGGGGCCAGTGATCATCAGCTCTGTGACTGTCCCAAGGCCAACAATTTCACATCCAGAGGACCCACGATGCAGTAGATCCCAACCCGCACACAGCCCCGAGTTTTACTTCCAACCCAGTAGGAGTTGTTCCTTAGAACCAGGGGAAAGACGCCTCAGCAAGACCGACCAATGAAAATCCAGGGTCGGGCCTACAATCTGACTTTAGAGGAAGCTGTAGTGGTTGATGGAGTCGTCACATGTATCATCTTAGTACAATCTTTTTTTGCACATGTTCTCTTCAATTTTGGGGCTACCCATTCTTTTATTTCTGCAAACTTTATTGCTCGGCACTATATTTCTTGTGATGACATGGTTAACCCCTAGAACACGAGAGGCGTGATAGTCGTCTATTCTAAGGAATGTAGGAAGTCCCCAATAGTGATATGTGGTATTGAGTTTTTAGCCGACCTGATAGTCATAAACGACTCTAGGTTTGACATTATCTTAGGCTTGGACTGGTTGGGCACTTCCTATACTCTCATTGACTGTAGGAAAAAGAAAGTTACTTTTCGGGTTCCTCGTCATCTAGAGTTTGAATTTCATGTTGATGATGTATTTCTGGAGCAAGCTCAATTCAAGAAGAGGTAACTGAAAGGAGTGCTACAGTCTTTGAACTCTAAGGAGCGGGTTGATATGCCTGAGGTGGTATGTAAATTTCTTGCCATCTTTTCTGAGGATCTCCCAAGACTACCCCCTATTCAAGAGATTAATTTAGTATCGAAGTCTTGCCTGGAACAGCTCCTATTTCCAAGGTGCCATACCGCATTGCTCCTGTAGAACTAGTGGAACTGAAAAAGTAGATTCCAGATTGCTTGACAGGAGTTAATCCGACCGAGTGCTTCACCTTGGGGTGCTTCAGTCCTTTTAGTCAAGAAGAAGGATGGTAGCCAGCGACTATGCATTAATTACCGGGATCTGAACCAAGTCACAGTCAAGAACAAGTATCCCTTACCTCAAATTGATGATCTCTTCGATCAATTGGGGGGAGCCACAATATTTTCTAAGCTAGATCTCCGTTCTGGTGATCATCAAGTGCGGGTGAAAGCTGAGGATGTGCCTAAGACTGCTTTTCGGACGCGATATGGACATTTTGAAATCACCTAGAGGGGGTGAATAGGTGATAATGCTAATCAATGCATAAATTAAAATGTTATGATACAACGATCACCCAAAATAAGACTAGAAGCCGAATACCCCGTGAAGGGTTCTGAACTTCTTCCTCGTGATTCCTTTAGATAAGAGTTTGAGGTGCGTATTACAATCTTGTTGTATGAGTATTGATCGACAATATAGCAATGAATATGAAACAAGTAAATATTGCAATGAATATAAAGCAAGTAGATGAAGCAAGTAAACCAATCGCAAACACAGAGAATTTTTCCGAGGTTCGAGCACCCAGCTCTACGTCCCCACCTTCACCCAGAAGAATTTCTAACCAATATAACTTTCATAAAGAGTTACAACCACACCGGAGTACCCAACTCCTCAATCACACTCCTCTAGTCCAGAGGTAGTGGAGCCACAAATACAAGTATCTCTTGGTGATCAAAAGACCACAAACCCTCTTTTGAAAAATCTTTTTCCCTTACAAAAACCCTATAGAACAATGTGTAGGATTGAAGCTCAAGTATTGTAAGTGAAAAAGAAAATGAAATTGAAGAGAGTTTTGAACCAAAAACTTCAGTAAAGAAAGAGATTTTTCAGCACAAAAACAGAGAACAAAAACTTCTTTTGAAAGCTTTAAACTTGAATATTTTTGCAAATGCTTATTGTTAGAAACCTAAACCCTAATGAACCCTATTTATATGATAGAGTTAGGGATTAAAGAGTAAACTAATACAATAGGTAATTAGGAAATATTTGACCCAAAAACCAGCCCCTAAACTCTCGTTTAGAGACAAAACATCGTTTAAAAACGTGTTAAAAAATATAGCCGTTAAGGCTGAAATCCAGCCTCGGTTGACCGGCCGGTTGACCGGGTTTTCAAAAAATTTGGCCGTTGCAGGCCCACGGTCGACCACCCGGTCGACCGAAACAAACAGAGAGTTGATGTCTTTCAGTTGGGCGAAGGTCGGTCGACCGAAATGGGGTCCGATCGACCGTCCAGTCGACCGGGAAACGTGCACACATACACGCACCCTACGGTCAGAAGCCCGGTCGACCAGTCGGTTGACCGATCTGACCTGAAACAGAGCCGGTCGACCGCCCGGTCGACCGCAGCAGGCCAAAAACTGAATTTTTGAATTTTGAAGAGATCTTGATTGTTTTCAAAATAGTTTTGATCAAGACTAGGTATGATATACAAAATAGAGTTTGTAAGTAATAAACTATATTTAAAAATATTTTGTATATATATATATATAGGAGAAATTTTTAGAAAAGACATGTGCACAAAAACTTGTGTGTAGAAATTTGAGCTTCAAACCTATTCACTATTCTTTAACAAAGTATAACACTAAAAACAAATAATGAAGTCCTTGAGCCACAATGAAGTCTTTGAGCCATGCTAGAGCCTTCTCTTCTATGAACACTTCCTCTTGCGCCATTTGCCCTATAAGCACCATAAATCTTGGAAATCTTGCAATAGCTAAGAAATGGCCATCATGATTGGTACTAACCTGAAACTCATTCTAAACAAGTTATTAGTACCATATAGCTCCTATGTGTTTTGTTATCATCAAAACTTCAAACAAATGGAGAGTGTAACCTTTTGGGCCAACACATTTCGAGTTCCTTATTATGTCGTTCTGAGTCACCAATGCTCCTGCGGTATTCATAGACTTAATGAATCGTGTCTTTGCTCCATACGTAGAGCAGTTTATTGTGGTATTCATCAATGATATTCTGATCTATTCTAAGACCAAAGAGGAGCACGTGGAGCACCTGAGGATTATCCTGTAAACTCTAAGATAAGAGAAGTTGTATGCAAAGCTTAGTAAATGCTCTTTTTGGCTAGACCATGTCTCATTTCTTGGTCATATCATATCTGGGGATGGCATCTTGGTGTATCCAGCCAAGGTAGAAGCTATCAGAGATTGGTCACTACCTAAGTCTATCACAGAAGTGAGAAGTTTTCTTGGACTGGCTGGCTACTATCGTCGCTTTGTCCAAAATTTCTCCAAGATCGTCGAGCTTCTAACCAATCTCACTAGAAAGGAAGTGACATATCAGTGGACTGAGGAACGCCAGTTAGCATTTGAGAAACTGAAGGATCGATTGACAACAGCACCAGTTCTAGCGATTCTGGAAGGATCTGGAGGGATGGTGATAGATAGCAATGCTTCTGGGCGCGGCCTGGGCTGTGTGTTGATGCAATGAGGTAAAGTGATATCATTCGCCTCACGACAACTGAAACCCTATGAGAGAAATTATCCAACCCATGATCTGAAATTAGTGGTAGTCATCTTCTCCCCTAAAGTGTGAAGACACTATCTTCTCAAGGAGCGTGCGGAGATATTCACAGATCATAAGAGTCTCAAGTTTATTTTTACCAAAAAGAGCTCAACATGCGCTAGAGGAGATGGCTAGAGCTCATGGAAGACTATGATCTAGACCTGTAACATCACCCCGGGAAGGTGAATGTAGTTCTTGATGCTCTCAGTAAGAAGCCCTCTTTCATGATGATGACTCGGCAGAAGGAAATACAGGAAGAGATTCTTAGGCTAGTGATAGGTAGTCAAAAATGCATATTTATCATCATATTTATCATCATATTCCCCTACTTATTCTTTTATAAAGTACTGCTACGTAACATTTTATTGTTTAATGTTGTGCAGACCTTGAGTAATTAAAGAATAAATAAATGAAGCACAATTGAAGCCTAAAAATTCAATAAGCCCAAAAAGCACAATAAATTCAGACATTTGAGGCAATCATATTTTGAGATTGAAAAGAAAATCCAACTAAATTCGCGATTGGAAATCAATTATTCTCCAAGTAGAAGAAAGAATATTCTCAGCATATGTAGGGTTTAAATCCAAATTCTGAGAATATATCCTTTTATTATATGGCAAGATAGAGTCATAGAAGGAAACTCCAAAAGTCAACAATCAAAATTCAGATTCAGCCTGAGCATTATTTAGTAATTTGATCATAACTTTTGTTATAAAAATGCAAATCTGATGATTCAAAATGCTTCAGAAAGAAAACTGAAAGGCCTACAACTTTTCTGTTGATTATTATTTCCATTTCAATCGTTTGATAAGTCATATTGAGCCATCAAGTTGACAGCTAGTTGCAGCCCAACTCAATTAAATTTCCAATCAAGAGAAAAAAAGGATATTCTCAGCATATTCACAATTCAACTTCAAAATTTTGAGAATATACCTTTTGATGAGTCAGCATTTTGATGAGTCACTA
Source organism: Agave tequilana (assembly GCA_038442645.1). Classification (NCBI taxonomy): domain Eukaryota; kingdom Viridiplantae; phylum Streptophyta; class Magnoliopsida; order Asparagales; family Asparagaceae; genus Agave; species Agave tequilana. The sequence continues at coordinate 48,276 of JAVJIF010015631.1, forward strand.
TCCCAGCCTTCCTCCTATAAATACCCCAGCAGAGGCATGAGCAGAGACATCTCAAAATACTTTCAGAGATCTCAGAGACATCTCAAAATACTTTCAGAGATCTCAGAGCTGAAGCTCAGGGTTTTCTTTAGATCATCTTTTCTTTCCGAATTTCTTGTATTATTTCGTTTTATTTGGAGAAGAAGATTGTTGAAGAAGCAGAGAAGTTTTATAATTGGTCAGTGACATCAAATAAAAAGGTTCTTCATTCTTTTTACTCTTCTTTCTTTTAAGTTCAATTTAGCTTTGCTTTAACTTATTCGTTGTTCTTCTTTTAGTTTGATGCAACTTTTCTTATTCATAAAAATTGAAAATAAAAATAAAAATACGAGTAACTAATTAAACTTATAGTTTGCTAATCTCTCGATCAACCCTAGTTTAGTTTAAAAGATGAACCGACTGACACATATGCTTGTTGGAAACCCTAAGATTAAATTGGTGTTCTTGAAGATGAATCAATAATTAAGTTTAACTAATTTAGGTTGCACTTTTTAAATGGATATTCTTAGTTCATATTTAAATACTTTGATAGCATAATTTTAAGTAAAGTTTTCTTATGCTATACTTTGAAATTAAGATGAACTATAGTTTAATTTTTATTAGTGCAAACTAATTAGAGTTTACATCTTTATTCATCTTACTTGATTCTCAATCAAAGCCCTTAGATAGATAATTCTTCATTCAATATGATTCATTCTTTTAGACTAATACTTTGATTGTGGTAGATGATTAGTAGACTATAATTCTTTTTGCTTGATTAAATCTATTTCTTACAATCAATATCTCTTTTTTTTTTCACACCAATTTTAGAGAAAATTGCTCCGAAAAGCTTCCATCGCATTCTTCCCTGTGGATCGACCCGTCCAGCCCTTGCTACACGGTTACATTGAGACAAGACTAAGATCTTCTAACTTTAACTCTTTCTTTATTATTTTCCCATCTCAATCAGCTAGATTTGGAGATCATTCTACCTGGAGATATTAGAAGACTCATGACCTTAGTGACTCAACCATCTCTGATCGAGAAGATCAAGGAGGTTCAGAAGGAAGACCCTAAGTTGTAGAAGATCAGATAAGAAGTGGAAGCTGGACTGAGACAGGATATAGTCATTCATGCTGATGGTTCGCTTTGGTTCGGAAGCAGACTCTGTGTACCTTCTGAGAAAGTTCAAAGGGAGTTGCTATCTAAAGCCTATAATTCCCCTTATTCGGTACACCGGGGGTATTAAAATGTATAGAGACATCAAGTAACACTTTTAGTGGCACAGATTGAAAAGAGAGATAACTCGATTCGTAGCATATTGCCTTGTTGCCAGTAAGTCAAGGCGGAACACCAGAGGATGGCCGGGCTGCTACAACCACTCCCTATTCCCGGATAAAAGTGGGAGAATATCACCATAGACTTTATTGTAGGCCTGCCTAGGAGTCCAAGAAAGAGTAATGTTATATGGGTGATCATGAACCAACTCACTAAGAATGCTCACTTTATACCTTTCAAAGTCAGACAGTAAAACACTGGCAAAGAAGTACATGCAGAAAATAGTCAGATTACATGGAGTCCCTATTAGTGTTATATCAGATAGAGACACTAAATTTGTGTCAAATTTTTGGGAAGTCTTCAGAGGAGCTTAGGAGAAAGTTAAATTCAACACGGTATTCCATCTTCACACTGATGGCCAATCAGAAAAAAACCATCCAGATCCTAGAGAATATGCTTAGAACCTGTATACTGGACTTTAAGGGATCATGGGATGACCATCTGTATTTAGTAGAGTTCTCAAGCCCTAATAGACAAGAAAGAAGCCTGAGTCTAAAATTGGAATTAAATAGTTGAATTTAGATTTGTTTGAAGAGTTGAGTGTTTGGATTATTCAATATATCCATGCGCTTTGACAGAAATGAGTCGCAACATAAGAAAATAAACTGATTAAATGTTCAGCCCTTAAAAATATTAAAATAACCCCTTCATACAGTTCATCTCAGAACACATAACCAAACATAATCCGATAACATAACTCGCGGGTCTTAACGAATTATCACCCTCGAAACAAAATTGAAATAAGCGCGCTCCTTTCAAAATTCAAGGGAGAAGGGGGAAAATAATTAAATAGCACAAATACAATACAAATTTTAATAAAAGCACAGGCAGCACAAACCCTACAGCAAAATCTTGAAAAGAAACAAATAGAATCCGCAAGAAATTCCAAATCTACAGAATAATTGCAAATCTCGCAAGCGCAAACGGATCGCAATCAATGCGCAAATTTATGATTCAAAAGGGGAGACGACAAAAGATTCATTTTCATTAAATTTGAAAAAGCAACATTTACATCATCATTGCCAAAATAAACCAACCGCCAATCAACCACAGATCTAAAACATCTAAAAGAAAAAAACCCTAGAAAACAACCCATCGGAGCACTAAAAGCGAAGAAAAGCATTCAAGAACTGGTAAATTTGGTCACCGCCTTGGTCCCCTCGGAGACGGCATGCTTCGCGAGCTCGCCAGGGAGCACGAGCCTGACCGAGGTCTGGATCTCCCTCGATGTGATGGTGGGCTTCTTGTTGTAGCGGGCAAGGCGAGAGGCCTCCTGCGCGAGCTTCTCGAAGATGTCGTTGATGAAGGAGTTCATGATGCCCATGGCCTTGCTCGAGATCCCGATGTCAGGGTGGACCTGCTTCAGGACCTTGAAGATGTAGATCTTGTACGTCTCCACACTCTTCGCCTTCTTCTTCTTCTTCTTCTTGTCGCCGGCGGCCGCCGCGTCCTTCGAAGGAAGGCGCTTCTCGGCCTTGGGCTTCTTGCCGGCAGGGGCCTTCTCGGCCTTCTTCTCCTTCTCCTCCTCGGGCTTCTCCGCCGCCGCGGGCTTCTTCTCGGCAGGCTTCTTCTCTGCCTTGGGCGCCATGGGAAGAGATGGGGAGCTCGAGATCACACAGAGATTTTAGGGTTTTTGGATTTGGGAAAGGCGCGAAAGAGATTTGAGATTCGAGAATTTTGTGTAGGAAACGAAAATGGGAGAAAGGGGGGCTATATATGGAGGAGAGAAAAGGATTGTGATTGGATGGAGGGGAGTGTTTCGGATCACTGCGCTGGAAGTAATTCGAACCGTTGGATTTCAATGGTAGATATGGGGAGGCGGTACAGATTGCTGACGTTGCACAGAGAAGGTCCCCATGCCACGTGGTGTACAAGTAATATGTTTATACTTGTGAATGCCCGAATCTGAATCCGGCTTGAAAAACTCTGTCTGTCTCTGCATCTGATAACAGATTCTCTGAATCTGTATTCGAATTCATCAGATGTCTCAAAAAAAAAAATTTGAATTTGCATGTCTAGCGAATTCGGATGGAGATCCTTCAGCAAATGTAAAATCAAAATCTCTTTAAAGTTTTTATTGTTGTTTCAACATCTCTTTGATTTTAGGAAAGTAGTACCATTATATTTGGACATCTTTCACTCTCTTTTTCTAAAATCTCTTCATCATCATTATTCTAATCATCTCCAACACGATGACTATGGGTTTGCTACTTGCTTACAAGGATAGACTTACTCCACGCTTCACCAAAGCTAATGCAGGCACTAAAATGAATGTATGAAAAACTGAAGTCCCCCGCTTGTGACAGTGTGACCCGGGTTGAGTTGTTGAGATTCTCTCCTCACAATCGGTCGCCAGTTTGAAGCCCAATGCGCGCGTGACATTCGGCTCTACCTTCATGCGGGCTTTAATCAGCAAAAAAGTATGAAAAATTGAAAACTCAGGTCTGTTAAAGTCTCTTACCTTCTATCTATTAAGATCAATGTCAAGTCATGCAAGTTCTCAAATTTTATTACTTCTGAAAAGGTCTCCAGAAACCAAGTCCATGTCTACTTTGACTCCACATCCACAACTGCATATTCTACTGGAAACCGTCCGTCTTCCCTGGAACATGGGAGCAAATGTTACGGAAAAACCAAAAAATATACGTGAGTTCTGTTGTAAAACTCCGAGAATATAACACCAAAGCAGAGAATTTTAGAGACAGTAGAAGTAGGAATTCTTATTGATTTCTGAATTTTTGTACATTGAAATGAATCAGGAAGGGCCTATTTATAGGAAAACTTTGGGGTACTATGCAGTCACTATACATGCTTGCGTCATCGCTTGCATCAGCGCATAGTAAACTCATTAATGGTGCACAGTAAAGGTAGGCAGCCACACTTGTTTCACCTTTATAACACTCCCCATTGGCTGCCAACCTTACATGATGTCTCATTAAAAACCTTACTAGGAAAACCCAGTGGGAAAAAACCATAGCGAAGGGAAAAAGAGTACATCATCTCTGTATACGTGTTCTATGCTGCCTCGTTAAAAATCTTACCAGGAAAACCCTGTGGGACAAAACCATAGTAAGGGAAAAAGAGTGCAGCCACGTAAGCTCCTCCTCAAGTTGACATAAGTAGTTCTTCTTCATAAATCTCGCTTATGACGCATCCCAATATCATGAATAAGCTTTCTGAGAGTTGTAGGGGGAAGTGCCTTTGTAAAGAGATCTGCCACATTATCACTTGATCGGATATACTGAATATTAATTTTCTTATCCTTTTCAAGCTCTTGGCTGAATGAGAAGAACTTCGGGGGTATATGCTTGGTACGGTCGCTTTTGATGAATCCTTCCTTCATTTGAGCAACACATACAGCATTGTCTTCAAACAGTACTGTTGGATCTCTGTTGACTGGTAATCCACAAGTTTCTTGGATGTGTTGAGTTACAGACCTTAGCCATACACATTCTCGACTTGCTTCATGAAGTGCTATGACTTCAGCATGATTAGAAGAGGTGGCAATAAGTGTCTGCTTTTGTGAACGCCAAGAGATCGCTGCACCTCCACATGTGAACACATATCCTATTTGAGACCTGCCTTTATGTGGATCTGACAAATAACCTGCATCTGCATAACCAGTTATTTCTTGTTTTGATCCTCTGGAATAAAACAAACCAAAATTAGTTGTTCCTCGAAGATAACAAAATACATGTTTAATACCATTCCAATGTCTCCGTGTAGGAGATGAGCTAAATCTTGCTAATAAGTTAATAGCAAATGCTATATCTGGTCGGTTACAATTAGCTAGATACATAAGAGTTCCAATTGCACTGAGGTATGGTACTTCAGGACCAAGAACCTCTTTATTATCTTCGCGAGGGCAAAATGGATCCTTTTCAACATTTAATGATCTAACAACCATTGGAGTGCTTAAAGGATTTACTTTATCCATGTTAAAGCGTTTTAAGACCTTTTCAGTGTAATTTGATTGATGCAAAAGTATTCCACTTTGAAAGTGCTCAATCTGTAAACCAATACAATATTTGGTTTTCCCAAGGTCATTCATTTCAAATTCATTCTTTAAATATATCATTGCTTCTAGGATTTCTTTGTGAGTCCCAATAATGTTTAAATCATCAACATATACAGTAATGATAATGAATCCGGATATTGTTTTCTTTATAAAAACACATGGGCATATAGGATTATTCACATATCCTTCTTTTAATAAATACTCGCTTAAGCGATTATACCACATGCGCCCTGATTGTTTTAACCCATATAACGATCTTTGCAATTTGATCGAATATAATTCTTTAGGTTTTGAACTTAATGCTTCAGGCATTTTAAATCCTTCAGGGATTTTCATATAAATATCGCTATCAAGCGATCCATATAAATAAGCTGTAACAACATCCATAAGACGCATTTCTAAATTTTTAGAAACTACTAGGCTGATTAAATATCTAAACGTAATTGCATCCATTACTGGAGAATACGTTTCTTCATAATCAATTCCAGGTCTTTGCGAAAAAACCTTGAGCAACAAGTCGAGCTTTATACCTCACAATCTCGTTTTTCTCGTTGCGTTTTCGTACAAAGACCCATTTGTATCCTACTGGCCTCACGGCTTCAGGCGTGAGAATAATAGGTCCAAATACTTTACGCTTATTAAGCGAACTCAATTCAGCCTGTATAGCGTCTTTCCACTTTGTCCAATCATGTCTATTTTGACATTCAGTGATGGATCTTGGTTCAGGATCCTCACTATAACAATATCACATGCTACGGAATAGGAAAATATTTCATTCATATTTTTCATCTCATTGCAATTCTATAATCATCCTGTATTGACATAATCAATAGAGATCTCATGATTTTCTATATCTTCAAGATTTTTCATCTCTTGATTTGTCTTATTTTGTGTTTCTTCTGGAACACATTCTTGTACATTGGGCTTATTTTGTGTTTCTTTTGGAACACATTCTTGCACATTGGGGTCATCGTGCTTATCTGCTCCTTTTCTTTTTCGAGGATTTTTATCTTTGGAACCGATTGGTCTACCACGCTTCAGGCGTGTCTTAGACTCATTAGTGACTTCATTCTCGGATTGTCCTTTTGGGATTTCAATCCGAGCAGGAGCATTTACAGCTGGTATATATGATTTAGTCACTCTCTTTATATCAGTGAACGCATCTGGCAATTGATTGGCTATTTCTTGTAAATGCATAATCTTTTGCACTTTTGTTTCACATTGTTTTGTGTGAGGATCAAGATGCAATAAGGATGGTTCACTCCATGTAATCTCCTTCTCCAGCTGTTTCTTTTCTCCCCCTAATGCTAGGAAAATTGCCTCATTGAAGTGGCAATCGGCAATCGAGCCGTAAAAACATCACCGGTTTTAGGCTCAAGATATCTTATAATAGAAGGAGATTCGTAACCGACATATATTCTCAGTCTTCTTTGAGGACCCATCTTTGTACGTTGTGGTGGAGCAATCGGCACATATACCGCACAACCAAAAATTCTAAGATGGGAAATATTTGGTTCTTGACCAAATGCTAATTGTAGAGGGGAGTACTCATGATATGCACTTGGTCTGATGCGAATTAATGATGCGACATGTAAAACTGCATGACCCCATACAGAAATAGGAAGCTTTGTTCTCATTATTAATGGTCTAGCAATAAGTTGGAGGCGCTTAATCAGTGACTCAGCCAAACGATTTTGTGTATGTACATGGGCAACAGGATGTTCAACGGCTATTCCAATTGACATACAATAATCATTAAACGCCGAGACGTAAACTCACCAGCATTGTCAAGTCTAACTTTCTTGATTGTATAATCAGAAAATTGTGCCCGTAATCTAATTATCTGAGCAAGAAATCTCGCAAATGCCATATTGTGAGTTGACAATAAACAAACGTGTGACCATCTACTAGAGGCATCTATCAATGCCATAAAATATCTAAATGGTCCACACAAAGGGTGTATAGGCCCACAGATATCACCTTGGATACGTTCAAGAAATGTAGGTGATTCTGTTTTTATTTTAGCTGGTGATGGCCTTGTGATTAATTTTCCTAGAGAACATGCCTCACATAGAATTTTACTAACTTGAAGGATCTTCTGGCCCTTTAATGTATGTCCATGTGAATTCTCAATAATTCTTCGCATCATCATTGAACCAGGATGACCTAAACGATCATGCCACAGAGTTACTGTCTCTGTATCCTCTTTAACTACCATATGTGACTCTATCACATTTATATATGTGTAATGCAATTCTGAGGAAAGCTTTGGTAGTTTTTCTAGTATGCACTTCTTTCTTGATACATAAGTAGTAAGATACATATACTTCATATTTTCTTCAGTTGCAGACTGAGTATCACATCCATGAAGATATATATCATTAAAACTCAACAAATTTCTTTTGGATTTTGGTGAGAACAAAGCATCTTTTATGAAAAACTTTGTTCCATTTGGCAATATAAAGCTGGCTTTATCAGTCCCTTCAATCAAGTCTACAGGACCTGATATTGTATTGATGATTGCCTTTGTTGGTTTTAATTCAGAGAAGTACCTTTTATGTTTGAGAATAGTATGTGTTGTACCGCTATCCGGTATGCAAATCTCTCCACTTTTGGTCTTGACTTCATCATTAGAATAATCCATATCAAGCTTCATGCAAAATAAACAATTTGGTAAGAATAAAATTTGAAACATATTATTATAAGGGAAATATTTCATTCAAAGATAAATTTGAAAATTACACATAACAAAATATGATAATACATAACCATATGTCTAATTATCACCAGTGTCATGATGGGTTGGAAGATCAACAAAATCATCAGTAAAATCTGAAGCATCAAGATGAGTTGAATCATCCATAGGATCATCATGTTCAGTGAAATTCACTTCTTTCTCTTTTCCTTTCAAGGATGCTTTATAAAGCTTGCAAAGGTGCTCCGATGTTCGGCACACTCTAGACCAGTGTCCTTTGGAGCCACATTTATAACAGGAATCTTCAGGATTCTGAAGAGAACTTTCACGAACATCTTTTCCTTTTTCATGTCTTTCTTCATGATGCTTCTTGTGGATCGCGTTATTCTGTGAAGGGTTGTAAAAACCACTTCGACCGCGTCCACGGCCACGTCCACGGCCGCGGCCACGACCACGTCCACGACCACGACCATAATTATATCCTCGTCCATAATTTTTAGAAAATGCAGCATTTGCTTCTGGAAATGCTGCTGAACCAGTGGGACGAGACTGATGATTTTTGATCAAAAGTTCATTATTTTTCTCTGCCACAAGAAGAGATGAAATTAGTTCAGAATATTTCTTAAAGCCACGCAACCTATATTGTTGTTGCAGTGTTATATTAGATGCATGAAATGTAGAGTAAGTCTTCTCCAACATTTCTTCATCTGTGATATCTACCCCACAGAATTTCAACTGGGATACTATTCTGAACATTGCAGAGTTGTAGTCGCTAACTTTCTTAAAATCTTGAAAGCGCAAAGCATTCCATTCATCACGGGTGGCAGGGAGTATAACTTCCTTTTGATGATCAAACCTTTCTTTGAGATTTTACCATAAGACACCTGGGTCTCTTACAGTGAGATATTCACATTTTAAACTTTCATCAAGATGTCTGTGGATAAAGATCGTCGCCTTTGCCTTATCTTGTGACGACGTAGAATTCATTTCTTTAATGGTTTCGGTGAGACCCATTGACTCAAGATGTATCTCAATATCAATAACCCAAGACATATAATTCCTCCCCGTGATATCAAGTGGAACAAACTCAAGCTTTGCAAAGTTCGACATGGTGATAACTATAACAAAATATAAAAATAATTAGAATCACAACATTTTTTATTTCTCAAAGAAAAATTGCATGTCAATCATAATAGCTACAAGCAGAAGAGGGAAGGTGAACATTAAAATAAAAAAATACGGGTACAATTCACTTGGATCCATATCTCCAAGAAAAACGAAAGAAGTATTGATGATGATGACGGCAATAATAAACATCAAAGCTGGACTAAGCATCTTGCGAAAAACTCGAACGCAAAGCTTTTTAGAGATGATGAAAATTTTGAGAAATGAAGAGAGAATGAGGAGTGAGTTGTGTGGTTTAGAACTCACCAATTTATAGGATGAAAAACAGCCGTTTACAGCCGTTGGGGTTAGTAGCCGTTAGGGTCTATAGCCGTTTGGGGGATTACAGCCGTTGGGGGATTATAGCCATTGGGGGGGAGAGAGAGAAATCAATTTTGATTTTATACAATTAAATATTATAATTAAGAAAATGATAAAATAAATGCATTATGCTATATATATATTTATGAGCTATAATATATGCACGCCACTCTACTTGGTGGGTGTTTTGCAGGCATAATTAATAAAGTTATAATTATTGAAATAAATATTGGCACACCACGCTACTCGGTAAACCTTTCAGTGGGTGTTTGTCCAGATATAATAGCAGAATAATAAAATATATAATATTGGAAGCTTGGGGTTTAATCCACGCAAGCATCAAGTTAGAGGTTAATAAAGATATCATAATCACATCACTTTATTATAAATAGGTGACAGAGCCTCCTTTCATTATAGTAGTGGTGTTATATGAATATAATTAGTATAATAATACAGTTTTTCGTAATCACATCACATTTCTATAAATAGGTGGCAGAGCCTCCTTTCATCATAGTAGTGGTGTTATACGAAGATTATAAGTATAGTAACTTACCAATTTTACCTTGAGATTGTAGAGGTAGAGGCTGAGACTTGTGATAAGACTTTTCCTTGAGCAATGGAAGCAGAGGCTCGTGACAAGATCTTTACCTTAAGCTAATGGAAGCAGAGGCTTGACGTGGTAGGCTTTTTCCCTGAGCTGACGGATGTAGATGTTGGGGACAGACTAGAGCATCGTGCTGATAACGTGTTGTAAAACTCCGAGAACATAACACCAAAGCAGAGAATTTTAGAGACAGAGTAGATGTAGGAATTCTTATTGATTTCTGAATTTTTGTACATTGAAATGAATCAGGAAGGGCCTATTTATAGGAAAACTTTGGGGTACTATGCAGTCACTATGCACGCTTGCGTCATCGCTTGCATCAGCGCATAGTAAACTCATTAATGGTGCACAGTAAAGGTAGGCAGCCACACTTGTTTCACGTTTATAACAAGTTCTTGATTCTTCTCTTCAGAATGTTTGAATAATTTCGCAATGAACTAAATTGTGTTGTATGAACTCATCGAATTTTATTATCGGCATCCTCTCTATCATGTAAGCCCAAATATCCCCAATTATGATAAATAGATCCCTATTCATTGTAGCTTTAAAACTTGTTGACATTCATGTTACATTTGTTTTTAAAGTCGGTATCCTTTGACAGTGTCGCAGAGAAAAACATTGTCTATTGACTCGGGATCTGCTACACTCATGGTCAAAGAATTGGATTTTCAAAATAGACATGTTTGTTCGTTAATTTCAGCTTCATGCACTGTGAAGGGTGTTCGTTAACAATACATTTCCCTCTCTTCTCTTTCTTACAATCTTTAATCATTTTATATTAGTCATATCTCTGTAGCGTGATATTGCCTTACTAATGCTCTGAACTTAGTTGGAGGGTTTGTTTGGTTGTCGTAATTGGTCGTAATTCGTAAGTCGTAATTGATAAATTCTTTTACAGTTGTTAATGAGTTACACGCATGTAAGTTTTACGGTGTTTGGTTGGTAATATAAAGTTGTAAGTGAGAAAGTGTATTGTTTTTTACGGTTTTTGGTTGTCGTAATGTTGTAAGTCGTAAGTGAAAAAATTGGCAACAAAATTAACTATTTGGTGATTTAAAAATTTTTAATATTGCAAATAAATACTAAAATGCTAAATATTAAAAAAATTAATACTAACATAAAAAAATATAAATTTGCATGACTACAAAATTAACTGTAAGTGGGATGTAAATGAGTGGGGATTGGGTTGCAAGTGAGTGGTAGTTAAGTTGCCAAAGTCTTTTACGAATTACGGTTCAAACAAACACCGTAGTTGTAATTGGGCTGTAAGTCATTTTGAATTACAGCCCAATTACGTCCAAACAAACAGCCCGGAGACTCGGACTGCATCCCAACTTCTGAGTTTCAGTTAGCTAAGTCTCTATTTTTATCGAACTATGGCCAATTTGCATGGAAGCTAGTAACTTCTGTTAGGATTATGACTGGAATTCGCCGTGAAGGTAGACGAAGTTTCAGAGATCAAGAACGGACAGGTTTGCATAGTTAGTGCATAAGCTAGTCGACAAATGGCCAAGAGTAGTCGACTAATAAAGAATTTGTCGACTAATGACATCTCAGAAGTCGACTAATAGCGTAAATAGAAAGTGGAGATATCTCAGTAGTAGACTGTATAGGTGACTAATGAGCAGGATTAGTCGACTAATGACATTGCTGGCAGTTTTTTTTTACTATTCTGATTGCAGTTTGAAAGTTCCCTTTTTTCTGAGGAGGTGTTGTTCGTGTTGTTGGAGTTTGTATAGGACTAAGATGATTATGTGGATTATAAATAACCCCTTGGGGTGGCCTTCAAAGATGAAAGAACAAAAGAAAAAATGAGAGATTCGTGAGAGATGTTTTAGTCATAAGGGTTCCAAGGTGGACATCGAAGGGCATGCAATCTTCTTAGCGAGAGGTGTGAGTGTTTCTGATTATACTCCTCTAAAATTTAATAAAGTTTCTTCTCTCTTTTCCCATAGACGTACACACAATCTGTTTAATCAGTGGAACCACGTTAAATTGTGTGTTGGCTTCCTCTACTTAGGAATTTCTTATCTCTTCTTCTTCACATTGCATGATGATCTGGCTTTTCTTTTTTCACTGCGCCGAATCCAACATTGGTATCAGAGCGTACCAATTCATTACAATAGTTGGTATCAAAGCAAGCTCAACGTGAAGATGTTTGCAATCAAATTCGATATTTAAAAGTTCGATGGTGTCATCAATTTCAATATGTGGCAGATTAGGATGAACGTCATCCTAACCCAGCGCGAGTTGAAGAAAGCATTATTCGAGAAGGAGAAAAAATACCTGAAAATATGAAGAAAGAAACTTGGCAGGAGTTGGATGAGAAAGTCTTGACGGCTATTCAGCTTTGCTTGACGAATAAAGTGTTGGATGAGTTTTCTTTAGAGAAAATAGTATTCTAGCTGCGGAAGCGACTTCAGGATCATTATCTGAAGAAGTCATTGGCGAATCGGTTGATTCTGAAATAGCGTTTCTTTCTTCTCCTTATGCATGAAGGTATACCTATCAAGTCTCACATCATAGAGTTTACCTCTATTAGCAATGAGTTAGAAAAGATAGAGATTAAGATAGAAGATGAGGATCAAGCACTTCTATTACTGTATTTTTTACCTTTTCCATACAAGAGCTTTAGGAAAGCTATCATCTACAGAAGCAAATCAACTATCAAGTTTAATGAAGTCAAAGAGCATCTGCTTAATAAGGACAAAATTGATAAGCAATTTACGAGGGAGCCTCAAAGTGATAATTCCGGACAAGTATTCTTTATAAGAAGTTGATTGTTGGTGTGCAACTGGTGTCACAAGAAAAGGCAGATTAGAGTTGATTGTTGGACTCGAAAAAAAACAAAAAGAAGCTAATATCACTGAACTGGCTGAAGGGAATGAGGATAAGTGTGACATTCTATTTGTTACAGATAGTTCGATCGGTAAAAAAGATAGATGGATTATTGACTCTGAATGTTTACAGCATATCAGTCCTGATAGAAAGATGTTCTCCTTATACACTTTGGTTCAAGGGGGAGTGGTCTTCATGAGAAGTTCTATAGCGAACAAGGTGATTGGTGACGGAACAATCCAATTTCATTTTCATGATGGATGCATCACTACTCTTCAAAGTCTTTGTCATGTTCCCGAATCAAAGTTCAATCTCATCTCTCTTAGAGCCCTACATGGAGAAGGGTTCAATTCCAGTTCTAAAAGTGATTTTATGGAAGTTTTAAAAGATGCCCAGTGAAATTTCAGATCGAGCGTGTCAGAAATGTTTACATGTTACAAAATTCAGAGGTTACAGTTGGTGAATTGTAGTTATCCTTGGCTTCAAGATCAAGTGTTGTGAAACAATCGAGACTACAGTAGTTTTGAGCTTGGATGTTCAGTTTTACCTCAAAGGCAGATTGGGACTAGATGGTGCTGGTGCATATAAGAAAGTCAAGATTATTACTTTTTTGTTAAGCAAATTCTCATAAATTCTGCATGATCAAAGAGATCGTTAGACGATCAAGTTTAGGTCAGACCTGAACTTGTTCGATCTAATCAAGTTGTGAACCCTATAAGAGGGTGATGGAGAAGAGGGAGTGAGATGGAGAGGAAGTCAAGAGTTGTTCAATTGTGTATTGATGTGGCCACATAGAACATGATAACTATTCTCAGACTTGAACGTATTCAAGTCAAGAGGGAGATTGTTAGGATTTTGACTTAAATACGTCATGGAGATAGACGAAAACTTCAGAAATCAAGAACAGATAGGTGTGCACAGTCAGTGAACAGATTAGTCGACTAATGGTAAAAATAAAGAGTGGGTACATCTCAGTAGTCGAATGGTAGTTGACTAATGAGCCTGATTAGCGACTATTAGTTTGGATAAGTCAACTAATGGCGTTGTTGGCAATTTTCTTTTGTGGTTCTTATTGCAGTTTGAGTTTAACTTGAGTTTTCTTCTCTTCTGAGGCAGTATTGTTCCTATTGCTGAAGTTTATGTGGGACTAGGATGATCCTATGGTCTATAAATAATTCCTTGGGGTGGCCTTCATTATGTTATTCAATAATTAAGAAAAAGAGATTCATGAGAGAACTTTTAGTCATAAGGGTTCGTTATTCTATACGGCCATCAAATGCTTATAATCTTCTTAGCGAGAGGCGTGAGTGTTTCTTATTGTACTCCTCCAAAATTTTAGTAATGTTTCTCCCCTTCTCCCATAGACGTGCACACGATCTGTTTAATCGGTGAAACCACATGAAATTGTGTGTTGGCTTTCTCTACTTTGAAATATCGTATCTCTTCTTCTTCACGTTGCACGACGATATGTTTTTTTTTGTAGCGCAATTCTCAACAATTGTTATTAGAGCATATCAGTTCGTTGCAACTTACATGTCTACCATGCTATCCACCATAATTATTTCTTTTACAGGAAACCATTTGAACGAAACCATTTGAAGTAACTGGTGAATTGAGACCAACATCCTAAGTACTTTTCAATCCCACATCCATTTTCTTTTTTATATAGACTGTAACCGGACTTGAACGTGGGACTCCCCCAACCTACTCCCACTCCTTTACTGGTGAGCCAGGCCTCACTGACTTTCAATCCCATATTTCGAAACATGTATGCTCGTAACGTTATCTCTTTGATTGGCAGTAGTGTGACAAGGACTACATTGCCCCATTGCAAACCCAAATTATTGAAGGAAAGTGATGAATAAGATGAATAAAAAAAATTTATTTTTAAGGTGACTTCTTTGATTTTCTGTTCTTTTTTCCCTTTTTTTTGGGTTGGGGGTTGTAGGGGGAAACTTATGGTAGTCTGACATAATTTAATAAAAAAGAATGCTAATTGACCATGACTACAACTTAGTCATTATTTTTTAATACTCAATAAAGGGTGTTATTGGTTCGGGATTCTCGAGTTGGACTCGGACAATTTCTATGATTTCAAAGTTTGGTGCTATTAGTTCAAAACTATGATTTGAATTTTGTAAGCTAGTATTATTGCTTTTCGCTGGGATTTAGATTTCAAAATCTAGTATTATTGTTTACTAGGAGTGGACTATTTGAATCCTACTTTTTAATCTAGGGGCATGTTTGTTTCGCTGCAAAACGCAAGTCGTAAAACTTCTTTTCCATTTTTCGTTATTTGTTTCGCTGAAAAATAAGTTACAAAATGCAACTCTTATTTTCCCATTTGCAGTTGCTACAGTTAAATTGTGGTCATGTAAAACTCACTTTTACACTCATATTTTCCTACTTGCAGTTGCTACAGTTAATTTTGTGGTCATGTAATTCTCACTTGTAGTACACTTACAGTTCAAAACAGTTACTTGATAATCAATATATAATTTAATATTATTAAATATTTAATATTTTAAATAAAGTTCAATTTCTTATTTAATTATTTAATTATTTTATATTTTTAATCTTTAATTTTTTTATTGTTTTTAATATTGTTTTAATATTTAATATTTTACTATTTTAATTTAATATTTTAATTTAATATTTTATTTAATACTTTATTATTTTATTAATATTTTTTATTATTTTATTTAGAGTTAATATTTTATTAATATAACAATATTATACTTTAATATAAAATTACTATATATTTAATTATTTATTTTTTAATATAAAAAATTACTTTATTAATATCATAATATATTTTATTATTATATTAATATTTTATTATGTTAATATTGTAATAATAATTCAGTATAATAATACTATAATGATAATTTATTATTAGATTATAATTATATTTAACTTTGTTAATTTTATATTTCTATAATATTACAATAATATTATAATAAAATTTACATTATAATAATTTTCAAGTATTTTTAATATTATAATATTATAACTATATTTTATTATTGTTGTACCATTTTTTATATTTATATTTTATTAGTATTCATAAAATTTTATTAATGTTCTTTAGATTTTCTTAAAATTTTATATTATTTATTTAGTTAATATTTTACTATGTATACTAATATTTTATTAATATTATTGTTATAAATAAAATATTAAGATTATTAATTTTTTATCTCAAATTTATTAATACAATTTAATTTGCAATAGTAGATTTAATTTAATAATATTTATAATATTTAAATCACTGCTACAGTTAATTTTGTGGTCAATTTTTTCACTTACACTTTTACATTACCAACCAAACACCGTAAAACACAATATACTTTACCATTTACACTTTCACTTTATCAACCAAATACCGTAAAACGCAATATACTTTTCCATTTACACTTCACTTTATCAACCAAACACCGTAAAACACAATATATTTTCTCTGCTACAGTTCACTTTTTCCATTCTCATTTTACGACTTACGACTTGCGACGTTTTGCAACGAAACAAACAGGCCCTAGGTATATACAATTTAACCAATACAACTCCCTAAAATCCATGTGAAAACTTTAGACTTTCATTTGGACTTAGATTCTCTCACTATCCCCTTTAATTAATTATACTCAAATTATTATTTATAATTAGAAAATTTTCGCTATAACCACCTACTTTGCTTCATAATTAGAAAAAATAACTCAGTTTCATAATTTTTTTTGTTACAGCCTCATCCACGTCAGCATAAATTGGTTCCCCCTAACCACCACTTTATATTTTATCATTCCTTTTTACCCTTTCCCATCGCCTGACATTACTCTCTCCTCAACCTTGACCCCAACACAAAGTAATTCACGAGTCGACCTGATACAGATCTCGTTTGTTCATGCTCACAATGAGTTTTTTGTGTTTGTGATCAATATATTTTTTAGATTTGAAAAGTATTGGGCATGAATCAATTGTGACGAACATGAAATCTGCTGATGATAGCGATGCTGATATGAGGACTATGACTCATGATCACAGTCCCCTGTGAGGAATACGACTATGATCACAGTCCTTTAATAAAGCATAAATAAGCCTTTTTGTATGGACTGAGATCATGGTCGTAATCTCAATAAGGAGGACTGTGATCATGGTTGCAATCCTAATAAAGATTTAGAAATGTGATAATTTTATGAGGACTGCGATCATGATCGCTATCCTAATAAATAGGGCTGGATCATGATCGTAGTCCTATAAAAACTCAAAAATATGTCATTTCTGTGAGGAATGAGATTGTGATTGCAATCCTAATAAAGAGGACTGTGATCATAGTCATAGTTCTATAAATACTCAGTAACATATCTAATAAAAAGGATTGCGATCATGGTCGCAATCCTCAGAGGTAAGTCATTTTTGTGAGGACTGTGATCCTGATCGTGATCCTTAGAAATAGCGTACCAACAATCTTAATTTTCGAAGCGATCTTCTTTTTTCAAAGTAATTACTGTGCGGCATTTACGTCATTCACCGCTGAGAAGCGCTTCTTGCTTGACACGTGGGTGCACCTAGTTGACGTAAAAAAAGAGGTGGCTGAAGCAAATAAAATTATGAAACTGATTTTTCCTAATTACGATTTGACATAGGGGGTTGTAGCGGAATCTCTTTATAATTAATGATAATTAATAATATCTATTGATAATAATATTTTAATTATTAATTTTAAAATACTAATATAATATATAAACATTTTAAATATTTTAAATTATTTTTTGTACTAATAAATATTAATAAAATAGTAATTAATTATTTAATTAGTAACTATGATAGTTTAAATACTATTGACTTATTATTTTTTATTCATTATGACATGAGTATAATATTTTGTGATAAATCTAAATAAGTAGTGAAAAAATTAACATACTTCAATTTTCTACGTTGCATGTCTATAAGATAAAATAACAAATAGTATCATGTCAGTATTAATAATTGTGAACATTCGTTATTTATGATTAAACTTTAATTTTGTGCTTAATGTTTACGTTCTTGTTAGCTATTGCATAATTTCTTTTTAATTATATAATTTTATTTAACTACTAAAATTACATAATATATCTTATCAATGGAATATTTAAACTATAAAAATCAATAAGTAACCAACTATTTGTTAACTAAACAATATTTATTAATAACTAACAATAATTACTCATGTTCCAAATGAAATAATATTAATATTATTTTATTAAAAAATAATTAATTCATTCTAAGTTAGCATTTAGTATATTTAAATAATAAATAATTTCACTTATTAAAAATCCTACAAAATTATAAGTCTTAGTTCTAACTCAAATTGTAATCTAAAACTACTCTTAAAAGCAAATATGCGCAATTCTATCCCCCCTCTCTTGTTCTATCACCAAATTTCTATTCCCTCTTGTCTATCACCTAATTTTTTCTATCATTTAATTTTTTAAATTTTCTTTTAGTTACAACAACGTAGAAGTAAAAAGGGAAAATAGAGAAAAAAAGAAGTCCAGTCTAGGCTCTGAAGAAAAAGAAAACCTCTCACTCTCCCTTGGTGCCCCCACTTACCCCTCTCGAAAAACCTATTCTATCATTCTTCGGTCTCTCTCTCTCTCTCTCTCTCTCTCTCTCTCTCGGCTCCCCCGTCTCGGCTCTCCCCTATCGAGAATTCTTATTCCCTATTAGACTCCTTTAGTCTCAAAAGCCCACAAAAAGCTAATAGTATTCAAACTTCTCACATCTAAAAAAACTATGAAACCCCTAAAATGTATCATATTCCTCGTAATTTATTAGCTTCACGATAAAATCTAAATGTATATCTAAACTGAGTTTTACTTTTTGCATGATTCAGTTCTTTCGCAGTCTAAAGTCCTTTTGTTCACCATCAACCTTGACAGCTGTTGCGACTGTTGGCCCAAAGGCCTATCACTCTAGTTTTGATGATGATCAACTCATCTAGCTATAGTACTGTGATCTTGTGTTCAATAAGTTTCAGATACTAATCAAGATCGTAGTCGATGTTTAGCTTCAACAAAAGATTCAAAGTCAAGTTTTGAAGCTAACATGTATTGATTCAAGAGCTCGTGGATTAAGAACGCATCAAGTACTCAAAGATGGAGTCGTCGCTCTTTGGATCAAGTTTTGGACCAAGTCTAGATGGAGACGAAGATTTTCAAGAGAAGATTTTCAAGAAGACTTGAGTCAAGAGTTTGTAAGTTTTAAGATTTTTTGTTTTATATAAAATGTTTAGAATAGATTAGTTGTGGATTACTCAAGCTCATATGCACACACAAAATTTATATATCATTTTCTTTGATTTTGGTTTTGAGCTTCAAAAAATATACATATTGGTTTCATGATTAGATTTCATCAAAATAAGTTTACATGGTTTAAATGTGTATTGAATATCATCCATATACATTATTATTTTCATATTGTCTAAAAACTCATTTTGATGAGTTTATATCATGTGTTTAAGTTTTATATTTATCAAAATTTATTTTAGAGCTTATTGTCAAAAACAAGTATATTTCATCTTGTTTGTGAATTGGATTCTATCCATACACACTATACTTCAAAAGTGTTTAAATATCTTATTTTTGTAGTTGAACAAGCTTTGATAAAAATCGGTTTTCCATTTCAAAGTTTAGCTTTTGAAAAATATGATTTTTATTCTAAGCCTAAATTTCTATGCCTAAAAAATAATTTAATTGTTTGTAATATGTGTTGATTTTTGATCACACATATTTGTACTTCATTGTGTTTCAATAAACTTATTTTTGTTGATTTATTGAGATTTATGAGATTTAAAATATATTTTAAAATTTGCTAAAAAAATATTTTCTGGGGCTTCTAGCGGTTGACCCACCGGTCGATCGAAACAGGGTTAGGTCGACCGATGTGCACAAGAACATGCACAGCCCACAGCGATCGATCCACCCGGTCAACCGACTGAAAGAGACTTGGTGTTTGTTTCGCCCGATCAATCGAGAGATAGGGCAATAGCCTGAGTGCAGTTGATCGGGCGGTCGACCGGCAACCCCAATGGCCTTAAATATGACCGTTGGCCGGTCGACTGACAGGTCAATCTAGGCCATAACGGCTAGTATTTGGACTGCCTATAAAAACGATCTTTTGGCCAGTTTTTTACGAGATTTTAGAGAAGTTTAAGAGCCAGTTTTCCCCATCTTTCTCAGGATTTTTCAACAATTTTTGAGAGCTTAAACTCCATATCAAAAGAGAGTTTATCAAGAGTGTTTTCTTGACTTTATCAAAAGTATTCTCTTGAGTTTTTCCATCATAATTCTCTTATTTTTCTCATACTAGCTTGAGCTCTCCATTGCTATATATATCCTCTAGGATCCTTGTTGTGAGAGAGTTTATTTTTGTGATCAAGAGAAGTGATCACAAGTGTTCCACCACCTTGTATTTTGAGGAGTTGTAGAGGATGCGGCCTCGGTGAGCTTGTGAGTTCGTGTTGTGTAGAGTTCTTAAGGGAGCTCATTGTAGAGGTTACAATTTCAGCGAGCTTGCGGGTTCGCGTGTATTGTTCTTGTGGGAAAAAGTGAGAAACTTACGGGTCCAAGAGTTCTTGAGGATGGTTGTTGTAGGTGTTGCGGCACCAAGTGACCTTGCAGGATCGATTTTAGTGAAAATTCTTCATAGTAGTGAAGGCAGAAACGTAGAGCAAGTGTGCTCGAGTCTCGAAATAATTTTTCCGTGTTTGCGATTGCTCATCTCTCTTCTCGCTTGTGTTTATATATCTTACATGCTTTTATTATTCATCTCTATATGCTTGATATATCTTGTGCTCAATTGAATATATTTGCTTGGAATTGTTTGCTTACACTAGTATTTAACCAAGAGAGTCATAGTGACACCTCAATTCTTAGTCTAAAAGAATCTTGAGGAGATAGTCCAGAGCCCTTCACCAGGAATTCGACTTTACTTTTTGGTTATACATCGTGTGTAGTTTTAGTTTGCATAATTAGTTTTTAATTCCACATTGTTTGTGCATTTGATTAGCACATCACTTGTTCACCCCCTCTAGGTGACCTACAGCGACATCTTTAAGTTTTTCTTGCTTTTACTGTTTTTCTCATTACCATTAGAAAATTTCTTTCTTTTCAGTTTTTTTTAAAATTTTAGTTTTAGATAAACTGTTAAGAAGTATTCTAATAATAAGATACTTGGCTTCCACGAGATTATTGATAGAAAGGTCTAAATTTGCTGCATTCCGGTTGAAGATTTTGTTGGCCCAGAGGCCCTTCACTCTAGTTTTGATGATGATTAACACATATAGTTATTGTTTACTAATAATCTTGTCATATTTAGTTTCAGATATTTAACCAAGATATTAGTAGGTGATTAGCTTCAACAAAGGTGTTTTTGGAGCTTTCACTTGCTGATTCAAGAGCTCGAGCGTCAAGATCGTATCTAGCACTCGGTTGGAGTCAAGCTCGGTGAATCACGTTTGGATCGAGTCGACTTGGAGACAGAGTTCTATAAGAAAACCTCGGTTTATTTAATTTAAGATTGTGTTTAGATCTTGTGTAAAGATTAGATAGTGTTGATATGCTCAAGTTCACAATATACACACATAAGTTTAAAGTTTCATGTTTTGATTTTTCGGTTTAATCAATATTGGATTTCATGTCAAAAATATAGATATAATTCTTTATATGTATTTTGAATTCTATCCATATACAACATGCTTAAAAGTTGTTTAAATATCATATTTTTGTATTTACATGTGTTTTGAAAAAATCCGATTTCCATTTCAAAAATCTAAGTTTGGAAAATACAGTTTTTGGTTTAAGTAAAAATTTCAAGAACACAAAAATAGTTCAAATTGTTTAAAATATGTGTTGAATTTTACTCACATATATTTGTATTTCAAAGATATAATAAGAACATATTTTTTGAGTAATTTATGTGTATTTTATGGGATTTTTTAGAAGGCAAAAAGACAAGTTTTTAATCCCTGAAATTTTGGACTAGGCTATCTGCCGGTCGACCGGTCCGGTCGACCGACGTGCACAGACATGCGCGAGCCTTTTGGCTGATAGGCCGGTTGACTGACCCTGTCACCGCCAGAGAGCTTTGCTCTCTGGAAATGGCCCCGATCGACCGGGCGGTCGACCAACAGAGAGCTGTTACTCTCTGTATCCAGGCCCGGTCGACCGAGCGGTCGACTGGAGGCACAATGGTCAGATTTCTGACCATTGGCCGGTCGACCGTGCGGTCGACTGGCAGTAGAAATCTTCTACTGTCTTGGCCCAACGGGTAGTTTTATGAATGGACTATATATACCCATTACCTTGGGCTATTTTGATTAAGTTTTCCAAGAACAAATTTTTCATTCTTTCTAGTGTTTAAATACAAGTTTTTAAAAGAGTTTTAGAGCCAAAACGATTTCATCTTTATTTGTTTTATAAAGGGGTTGGAAAATTCAAAGAAAAAGAAAGTATTTGGGAAGTTGTTTTGATCTTCATTTATATTTCAATTTAGAGTTTTTCCTAAGAGTAATTTCTTTGTGTGTTTTTTTCAAACTCTTTATATTCTCACACTTGAGCTATCATATCTATCCTATCTATTAGGATCTTATTTTGTGAGAAAGATTTAGTTTGTGGTTGTTATACCACCAAGTGTTGTAAACCCTCCTTTCTTTGTGATATCCCTCTAATGAGAGGTGATTGTGTTGATATTCCTCTTAGTGAAGAGGTGATTGTTGGAGTGGTGTTTGCATCCCTCTAGTGAGAGATGATTGAGTTGGAATCCCTCAAGTGTGAGGTGATTGTTGTTTGATTAAGTGCATATCCCTCTAAGTGTAGAGGTGAATTGTATTGTGCCTTACCTCTAGTGAGAGTTGTATTGTTGGAGAGAGGAGTTGTGTACTCCCAGTTTATATTACCCAAATCCTCAGTGGAGGTTCCCTGTGTGAAAAGTCCTGTGTGGACGAGTTAGTGAAAATTCTTTTATGTGAAGGCGGGGACGTAGAGCTGGGTGCTCGAACCTCGAAACATATCTTTGTGTTTGCGTTTGATCCACTTTCTCTAACTCTCTCTCTTATATTGTGTCTTGCATCATTTCATATTGTTCATTCATACATATATGTTTGGTATTGTTTGTTTATGTATCGTACTTGTGTTAAACCAAGAGAGCTTCATATAACACCTCAACTCTTATTTAGAGGAATTGAGAGGAGTTAGTCCAGAGTCCTTCACCGAGAATTCGGCTACACTCTTTGGTTACACTAAGTGTGTTGCATTTATTTTTTAATTTCGCATTATTTGTCATTAGATTAGCCATACACCTATTCACCCCCCTTCTAGGTGCACTTTCAATTGGTATCAGAGCCTACGCTCCTGATATTAGGTTTAACTACCTATGAGTGAGATCTTGGTTAGCTAATCTACATTTGCATCTGCACACATATAGTTTGCACTCATGGAGAACCCTCTCATATTTGGTATCTCTAAAATTGATATATAGAAGGTTATAATGAGTTGGCATTTAAAAGTCATAGGTTGAAAAGTTTACCTTACCATTCCAAGGAATCTTACCTTAGTAATAGCAAGCATTTAGAGGCTAATGCACTAGCTCTAGAGGCACTTAGAAAATTACTTAGTAAAGAATATTTAAATATGATTTATCATTGTGATTCCGCCTTTACAGTGTGGAACATTTTGACATCTCCCGAGCTACAAACGCAAATCAATGAGAAGGAGAAATCTAGTAGAGAAGAGTCCGACCAATGATGCTTCATGGTCCAAGGGAATGACTCCCTTGAGGTAAATGCAGATACTCAACTAGATGATAGTTCTTCTTGTGATGAATATATTGATGCCGATGCATTAAATGAAGAACTTCCCATTGTTTGTGAAAAATTGTTAGAAAAATATAAACTTTTGAAAAAAAGTTTTGCATTAAAAGAAGAAAATGAAAATTTGTCTTCTAAACTTAATTTGATTTTGCAAGAGAAAGTGGAGATTTCTAATGAAAGGGATTCATTGAAATCCATACTTGACCTTACTCTAAAAGAAAATAAAATTTTGAAAAACAAAAATGATTGTAATGAAGTTTTGAAGAAAAATGAGATCTTGATTTCAAAACTTGATAATGTTTTAAAAGAAAATAATTCTTTGAAAAACAAAATTGAATTGATTTCAAAGGAATTAGATTTGGTTTGCAAGAAAAATATTTCTTTGAAAAATGATTTAGATACTCATGTTTGTCATACTAGTGTAGCTTTATCATCTATCTTACCTATTGCATGCTCTACTTTATCTTCAAGTATTAAAAATGATATTTGTATTTTGAAGAAAAGTGTTGATTGTTTGGGCTCCGCTTTGAGCCAATGTGCCTTGACCCACAACCATTTGGAATCTATGTTTCGAAAGAAACATGTTCTTCCTATGCATGCAACAAACCACGGCATACACATGCTCCTCACGTTCATACACATAATACTATGTATGCTCATGTGTACACTTGTACACATTGTGGACGTAAGGGCCACCTTGCAAGATTTTGTTATGATAGGATACATAATGAAAATTTTGCGAATAGATTTGTTTGGGTTAGGAAAGGAGCTAACCCTCATGGACCCAAAAGAGTATAGGTACCAAAAGTCACTCCTATTTTATTTGATGTAGGTGTGGGCTCTCACATGACGTGAGAGTTGTTGGTGCCTTGAGGTGAATGCGTTCCGAGCTTATTGGTGACTATTTTGGATGCATCACTTTCAAGGAAAGTTTGGTGGGAGGACCACCATGGTTTGGAGACATAGAGATGTCCCCTAATGGTTTTGGTAACTACCTCTTACTCCTATTTATGTTTACATGCTTTCATGATTAATTTTTAGCATGTCATGTTTTATGATTATTATACTAAATGCCATGATAGTTAGATTTGTGACATACATGTATAGTATTTGAGATACACCCATATTCATATAGATTATTACTTTTGTGTTCTCACCATAGTTTAACTATTGTGTATATCATAATTCTAAATCATGTGCATGTACATATTAATCATGTTGGTTTATATTCTCATTTTGCACATCATATTTTGATTACATATTTAGATGTAATTTTTCATTAAAACTTGTGCATATGCTTATACAACTATGAGCCACAAATTGATTATTATATGTTTGTACTTGATTGCTCATTTGTACCCACTAGATGTACTAGTATAGCTTAATTTTGATGATTCATGCATTTTAACTTGTATTCCCTATTTTGTAGTGTTTACATTAATATATGTTTAACTTCATATATATGTTAATTTTATCTAAAACTATTTGGTATACATGTATAACCTTGAATCATTTGCGTTTCATGTAAAATCTCTTTATAGACTCATTTGTGTTTGGATATGTATGTATACCTTTAATTTTGACAAAACATACATATGCCTTGAAGTTGGTATTGTTTTAATGAAAATTAAAATTTTGATGAATTTCATGTTTTCGAAAACGAATTACATATTCAGCCTTATTGCCTACTCCCATGATTATACTTTTCACATCATTCTTGTACACTCATTGCTTGATGTTTTCTCATGACTTTGTTTATTATATGTGCTATATAGACTTTGAGTATTGATGATTATGTGATTTTCATATTTTCATGGATATATTCTTGTTTTATTCCTTACTTGAAGGATTTCGTATTAGTTTTTTATAAAACTAGTTCGTATTCTTCATTTTGGTAGAGTTTTCAAATATACTAAACTTATTTTTGAAAACCCCTACCCTTCCATCTAACGGTGGTTGGATAGGCGACCCTGCCTTGTATGCTCAAATTGAAAATCATTTTAACATGTGCATAAATAGGGTGGTCATTATGAGTTATACACTTGATCCTCATTGTGTTTTCAATTGGTATCACAATTGATATTTATTTTGTATACTCATATTTGTTTCTATATATATATGCTTCAAATTTCAAATAGTATCAATTTGATTGGTATTTACTCTTTCATACATATATATGTGATTTGATTGTGCTTACTATATCTTTATATTCTTGAGCACAAATTTTGCTATACTAAACTTGATTTAGTCCTTGATGACAATTATTTTTCAATTGGTATCATATACAAGCTTATGCATCATTTTCATTAGTATTTCATAAAGGGGATAAAAATTCATGTTTTACCTTTAAATCGGTTTTGTTTACAATTGGTGTCTTACTCTCACTCTTTATGTTAAAAAATGATTGATATCTTAGTTTTTAAATGGTTTCCTACACTCCTAATAAAAATTATTTTCAATTGGTATATATTTCATTTTCAATATTGGTATCAAGAATATTAAATTGATATTATTCTCTATTTGGTATCTTTATTGCAAAATGATTTTAGTGTTTAACCAAAAAGATTAGTTTATATATTTTTTAATTGGTATCATATTTCAGTTTCTATTGGTATCATAATTTGGTATCAAAATGTTTTGATATTTATTGCTTATATGCAAGGGAAGCTTAACATCTTCTCTATATATTGATCCATGTTGAGTGTAGTCATATTGAAGTCATTGACCTTTCTTTGATATGTAGTACTCGTGTGTAGAGGGAGCTTCACATCTCTTTTTATACATTGTATATTATACTTTATGTGGTTAGGGTTTAGTCATCTCTTTTCATATAAATGCATGTATGCAGAGGGAGTTAACTTCACGTCTCTCAGCTTCATGAATGTATATAGCATATACATCCTTATTGTTTTGATTCATGCAAAAAGAAAGAAAAATATTATTTATGCTTTTAGTGTTTGTACCCCTTTATTGATGAATTGACAAAAGGGGGAGAGATATTTTGGAGTTTTATATATGCATGTTTACTTCATGTTTAATATGCATGTTTATTTAAATTTGTTATCTTTTACCATTGGTATCAAGAGCATCTTTTGTTGGTATCAAGAATAACATTATTTTAAGAACATTTTTATTTTAAAAATGGTATCAAGAGCATGTTTATTTCATTGGTATTAAAGATCATGTTTGTTTCATTTGTTATCTTTTACCATTGGTATCAAGAGCATCTTTTGTTGGTATCAAGAACAGCATTATTTTAAGAACATTTTTATTTTAAAATTGGTATCAAGAGCATGTTTATTTCATTGGTATTAAAGATCATGTTTGTTTCATTTCCTTATTTTATGCATGTTTATGCATATCTATATTGAGCATTCATTGCATATCTTTATTGTTTATTGCAATGCATGAGTTAAGGGGGAGTTTCTATGAAGCTTAACTTTAATCCATGCATATATAACTCTATGAGTTTTGTCATCATCAAAAGGGGGAGATTGTTGGCCCAGAGGCCCTTCACTCTAGTTTTGATGAGGATTAACTCATGTAGTTATTGTTTACTAATAATCTTGTGATATTTAGTTTCAGATATTTAACTAAGATATTAGTAGGTGATTAGCTTCAACAAAGATGTTTTTGGAGCTTTCACTTGTTGATTCAAGAGCTTGAACGTTAAGGTCGCATCTAGCACTCAGTTGAGTCAAGCTCGATGAATCAAATTTGGATCGAGTCGACTTGGATATGGAGTTCTACAAGAAGACCTCAGTTTGTTTAGTTTAAGATTGTGTTTAGATCTTGTGTAAAGATTTGATAGTGTTGATATGCTCAAGTTCACAGTATACAGACACAAGTTTAAAGTTTCATGTTTTGGTTTTTCAGTTTAATCAATATTGGATTTCATGTCAAAAATATAGATATAATTCTTTATATGTATATTGGATTCTATCCACATACAACATGCTTAAAAGTTGTTTAAATATCATGTTTTTGTATTTACATGTGTTTTGGAAAAATCGGATTTCCATTTCGAAAATCTAAGTTTGGAAAATTCGGTTTTTGGTTTAAGGCAAAATTTCAAGAACAAAAAAAGGTTCAAATTGTTTAAAATATGTGTTGAATTTTACTCACACATATTTGTATTTTAAAGATATAATAAGAACATATTTTGTATAATTTATGTGTATTTTATGGGATTTTTTAGAAGGCAAAAAGACAAGTTTTTAATCCCTAAAATTTTGGAGCAGGCCGTCTGCCGGTCGACCGGTCTGGTCGACCAACGTGCACAGACGTGCACGCAGCCTTTTGGCTGGTAGGCCGGTCGACCGACCCGGTCGACCGCTAGAGACCTTTGCTCTCTGGAAATGGCCCCGGTCGACCGGGCGGTCGACCGACAGAGAGCTGTTGCTCTCTATATCCAGGCCTGATCGACCGGAGGCACAACGGTCAAATTTCTGACCGTTGGCCGGTCGACCGACAGCAGAAATTTTCTGCTATCTTGGGCCAACGGCTTATTTTATGAATGGACTATATATACCATTCCCTTGGGATGTTTTGATTAAGTTTTCCAAGAGAAAATTTTTCATTCTTTCTAGTGTTTAAATACAAGTTTTTAAAAGAGTTTTAAAGCCAAAAAGATTTAATCTTTATTTGTTTTAAAAAGGGGGTTGGAAAATTCAAAGAAAAAGAAAAATCTTTTGGAAGCTGTTTTGATCTTCATTTATATTTCAATCTAGAGTTTTTCCCAAGAGTATTTCTTTGTGTTTTTGTTTTCCAAACTCTTTATATTCTCACATTTGAGCTATCATATCTATCCTATCTATAAGGATCTTGTTTTGTGAGAAAGATTTGGTTTGTGGTTGTTATACCACCAAGTGTTGTAAACCCTCATTTCTTTGTGATATCCCTCTAGTGAGAGGTGATTCTGTTGATATCCCTCTTAGTGAAGAGGTGATTGTTTAAGTGGTGTTTGCATCCCTCTAGTGAGAGATGATTGAGTTGGAATCCCTCAAGTGTGAGGTGATTGTTGTTTGGCTAAGTGTCTATCCTTCTAAGTGTAGAGGTGATTTGTGTTGTGCCTTACCTTTAGTGAGAGGTTGTATTATTGGAGAGAGGAGTTGTGTACTCCCGATTTATATTACTCAAATCCTCAGTGGAGGTTCCCTGTGTGGGAAGTCTTGTGTGGACGAGTTAGTGAAAATCTTTCTGTGTGAAGGCGGGGACGTAGAGCTGGGTGCTCGAACCTCGAAACATATCTTTGTGTTTGCGTTTGATCCACTTTCTCTAACTCTCTCTCTTATATTGTGCGTTGCATCATTTCATATTGTTCATTCATATACATATGCTTGATATTGTTTGTTTGTGTGTCATACTTGTGTTAAACCAAGAGAACTTCATATAGCACCTCAACTCTTATTTAGAGGAATTGAGAGAAGTTAGTCCAGAGCCCTTCACCGGGAATTCGGCTACACTCTTTGGTTACACTAAGAGTGTTGTATTTATTTTTTAATTCCGCATTATTTGTCATTAGATTAGCCATACACCTATTCACCCCCTTCTAGGTGTACTTTCAGATTTTGCTTGTACTATTTTTTTTTAATGATTTTGTGAAATTTTAAGAATATATATATATATTTTTTTGCAGGTTGGAAAATACGTGGTTGACTTATAAAAAGAAGTGCATGACAATGACAATCACGAGGGAAGTTGAGTCTTCGATTTAGAATTGTGGGGGTCAAAAGGTGAGCTTTGTTTTAAACTTATTTAAGGAAATCACTAGGAGTTGTATGTCAATGAGGACCCTTCAGCACAAGTGCTAAAAGAGGATATTTTTGAGTTAAATATTTTTTTTGTTTGTGTGACAATCACATTTTCTCATTAGCTCTTCGTGTAGTGCTTAGAAATAATCAAAAGAACTTATTTTATCCAATTAATTCTTTTTCCCCTCCTAAAATCAGTACGTGCACAATTGAGTTCTTTTTACAATTCACTGTCATGTGCACGATTGCATTTCTTTTGTCTTTCTCTAATTCTTTAATTTTTATCTTTTAGTTTCCAAGCTTTTTAAAATTCTTTTATTTTCTTTCTCTTTTATTTTTTCTTGTTTTATGATTTTGTTTTAAGTTTTTACTGAATTTTTTTAATTTTTTTCTTTCTTTCAAATATTCTTTTTTATTTTATTTTTCATATTCTTTTTTTTCCTAGACTTTAGACTTTTGAGGTTTTTTTAATTTTTTTTGGCACAATCTTTTATGTCCTTTTAGATTTTTATTTTTATTTTTTCTCCATATTTTTGTTGATTTTTTTTCAATTCCACTCTACATATTTTTAAAATTCTCTTTGTTTTCTCGTCCGTATTTTTTACCTTTCTTCTTTTCGACTCTTTTTTTTTATTTGTTTTCCTTTTATTGTAGAGATTTTTATCTAATTTTTGTTTTTAAAATTTTCATTTTTATTTTGCTTTATTTTTTAACAAAAATTCCTTATTTTTTCATTTCTTTTCTTTCTAGATTTTTTTTCTTTTTCTTCTTTAGTTTTTTTTATTTGCTATTGTATTTTAATTTTAACTTTCATTTTGTATTTTCTGTTCTATTCTGTTTTATAATTTATTTTTTTCTTTTTTAAGTTTTTTTATTCTTTCCTTTTTTCCCCTTTTCCCTTTAATTTTCATTAAATGTTATTTTCTTTAGCTGTTTTACATTCTTTTGTTCTTTTATTTTCATAAAATTTTCCTTTTTTTCCTTTTTGAGAATTTTGACTTCTTTTCTTCTTTAATTTTTTTAAAAATTCTTTTCTTTCTTATTTCCCTTGTTTTATGAGTTTTTTCTGACCTTTAATATTTTTATATTTTTACTTTTGAAAATTTTCGCTACAACCACTTACTTTGCGCTTCATAACTAGAAAAAAACTAAACCTCATAATTTTATTCACTATACTGTCTAATCCACGTCAATATAAATTGATTCTTTCAACCACCACTTCTTTATATATTTTCATTTCCTCTTTTATCCTTCCCCATCGCCCCCCAACGTTGCTCTCCCCTTAACCCTAACCCACGACACAGAGTAATTCGTTATGGGGCTTGGAAGGGGGCGGAGCCCCGAGACTAAATTTTTTTAGGATCGACCTTTTGTAGATCTCATTTACTCGTTCTCACGAAGAGTTTTGTTTGCGTTTGTGATCGATGTGGTATTTAGATGCGAAAAAAATTAGGGATCATTCGATGCGGGTGAACGGGATCTACAGATGAAGGCGATGCTGATACGAGAATTATGACTCATGATCGCAGTCCTATGTGAAGACTGCAACTATGATTGCAGTCTGCGACTTTGGTCACGATCCTTTTATTAATTTGAAAATTATGGCATTTTGTAAGAACTGCGATCATTATCGTAATCTCAATATAGGCTTAAAAATTGTGTTTTTGTGAAGACTACCAATCATGACCGCGATCCTAATAAAGACTAAAAAAATAAAGAATTTTTGTGAGGATTGTAATTATGATCGCGTCCTATAAAGACACAAAAATATGTCCCATAATGAGAATTGCGATCATGGTGGCAGTCCTATAAAGACTAAAAAATAAGGCATTTTTGTGAGAACTGTAATCATGATCACAATTCTGATAAAGAGGACTACGATCATGGTCGCAGTCCTATAAAGACTCAGAAATATGACATTTCTGTAAGGATTACGACATAATCGGAGGATCATGCACTGCGATTATGAGCACAGTCCTCAAAAATATAATTTTTTTTATGAGGACTGCAATCATTGCACAGTCTTCAGAAATATGGTACCAACATAACGCATTTTCGAAGTGGTCCACATTTTTTGAAGCGATTACTGCGGGTTATTTGTGTCTTTTACTGCTGAGAAGCGCTTCTGCGCTTGACACGTGGGCGACCTGATTGGTTTAAAAAAAAGAGGTGGCTGAAGTGAATAAAACTAGGAAATTGAGTGTTTTTCTGATTTGACATTAGGAGCTGTAGCGAAATTCCCTTTTACTTTTTCATGTATTTTTTCCCTTTCTTTTACTTGTTGTTTTTAATCCTCTGTTCTTTCTTTTCTAGATAGTTTTTCTTTTATGTTTCTTTCATTTATTCTTTGATCGTCTTTGTTTTCTTCTATCTTCTTGTTTTTTCTTTCAGTATTATGTTTTTACTTTTTATTTTTCTCCATATTTTTTCTTGACATGTTTCCAATTTACTTTATATATTTTTAAAAATTAATTTTTGCTTTTTTGGACAAAATTTAAATTTTTTTCTTTTCAATGCTCTCTTTCTTTTTTTTTTTTTTTGTGTTCCTTTTATTCCAGACTTTTTTATTTTCCTTTCTTTTTAATTTTTTACATTTTTCAGATATTTTTCTACTTTTTTTTAAATTTCTTATTTAATTTCCTCCTTATTCTTTCACTTCTTTTCTTTCTAGATTTTTTCTTTCTTTTTTAGTCTTTATTATTTTTATTGCATTGTTTATTTTTAATTCTGCCTTTTCTATTTTTAAAATGTTTATTTTTCTTTTTTAAGATTATTTTTCCTTTTCCTTTTTTCTTTTATAACTGAGTATTATTTTTCTCATATTTATCCATTGTTTATGAAAATAACTATATTTTATGTTGAATAGATGAATAAAAATTTTCTATATAAATTGTTTGAATAAAGGAATATTTCGCTACAGCCACTGGTTTGCTTCATAATTAGAAAAAAAAAAATTCAGCATTCTAATTTGATTCGCTATCATCAAAAGCCAGCATGAGTTGATTTCTCCTAACCATCAGTTGTTTATATATTTTCATTTCCTATTTTACCCTCCCCCATTGTCTCTGACATTGCTCTCCTCTCAATCTTGATCCGACGCAGCGCAATTCACGGGTCGACCTGCTCGGTCAGATCGCCGGTGGGTGTTGGGAGGGGGCGGGGAGCCCTTCCCACGGTCGGAGACGGAGCCCTTGGAATTTTTTTTGTTTGCAGATCTCGTTTTGTTCGTGTTCACAATGATTTTTGTTTATGTTTGATCTGAAAAACATTAGGAATCATTTGGTGTTAGTGGACGGGGGTCTAATGATGATGACAATGTTGATATGAGGATTGCGACTCATGATCGCAGTCCTCATGACTGACTCAGAAATAAGGCATTTTGTGAGGACTGCGATTATGGTCGCAGTCCTCACAAAAACTCAAACATACGACATTTTGTGAGGAGTGCGACCATTCTCATAAAGACTCAAATATAAGACATTTTTGTGAATACTGCGATCATGATCGCAGTCCTAATAAAGAGGAATGCGACCATGGTCACAATCCTATTAAGACTCAGAAACATGACATTTTTTGTCATGACTGCAATCATGATCACAGTCGTCATAAATAGTTATTTTATGAGGACTGCGATAATGATCGCAATCATCAGAAATAGTGCTACAATCATAATCAAGTCTTCAGAAATAAGACATTTTTATGAGGACTGTGATCATAGTCACATTTTTCTATACTGTGATCATTTTGTGAGGACTGTGATCATAGTCGCAGTCCAAAAAAATATGACATTTTTGAAGCGGTCCGTTTCTTTTGAAGCGATTACTTAGAGACATTTTCGTCTTTCGCCATTGATTATCAATTTAGTGCTTGACATGTTGGTGCACATCCTCACGTTAAAAAAAGAGGTGGCTAAGCGAACAAAATTATGAAGTTGAGTTTTTTTTTTCTTTCTAATTACGATTCGACATGGGGAGTGAAGTGAAATGCCCCAAGAATAAAAGTATAAAGTAGATTTGCATATCAAATTAAAAATTACTAAAATTAAATAAAATACTTTACGTGCACGGTACGTGCACTTTCCGAGTCCTACTGAAATCCAAATAATATGTCCCAAGTCCTAGTCCAATTCCTACACTGCGACAAATTGTTCGAGCCCGATTCATTAAACTGAATACAACCCACATGACTCTTGAAAGCTTTGGCAAAGGGCTCAAGAGTACATTTCAACGGTTGAGATCATCTCTAAAATTATCATCCGGTCTGTAAACTTCTCTACTTCTCTTTTCCGTGTTCTATATAACCCAACTCTCTAGGGTTTCATGCTTTCTCTCTCCGCCGCAGCTGCCAAGCTCCCCAATCTCTAGCGTTTGAAGGGTTCTTAGTTCTTCTAGGGTTTCAACAACATGGTAACTTTTGTTCTCTCTTTACTTAAAGAAACCATTAATTCTCGGTTTTTTTCCCCATTTAGTTCTCAGATTTATTGCGAAGTTTGTTTAATCTAATTAATGGAGCTTTTATGAATCAGGTGCTGCCAAACGATATCGATCTCTTGAACCCACCGGCTGAACTCGAGAAGAGGAGGCACAAGCTCAAGAGGCTCGTTCAGTCTCCTAACTCTTTCTTCATGGTTTGTTGTTCTTAACTTTCTTTTAAAAAATTTGAATTTTGATGGTAGTGTCTGCTTTTTATTTAAATTCTAATGTGCACATATTTTTTTATTTGTTAGGATGTCAAGTGCCAAGGTTGCTTCAACATGTGAGTTTCATGTGCTTGTTTCTATGTCACTTTCTGATCTTAAACTTTCAATTTTGCAATAGTAATTTTAGAAACTTATAATTATAAACATGGAGTGCTTATTTTTGGTCAAAGTAGCATAATGTGGTTTTGATCTTAATGTTACGAACATTAAATACCAAACTTTGAATGATTAGTTATAAACTTCTAGAAACTAGTATTTGATTCTGCGCACCAAGTGCACACTCCCTTAAAGGAACTATTTTAATCATATTTGATTTTTCACATTGCACTCTAATCTATTCTACCAAAAATTAATCAAAGAACTAAAACTTAGTATCTTTACAAAATTTTAAAAGTTGCGAGGTTTCAATTTTCTAACTAAAACTAATAAAATAGAGATATTCAAAATATTCAAGAAAAAAGAAAATAAACATAACGTTATGACAATTAATTTCACATATCAATATAATCAAAATAAATATATCAATAAAAGAAGGCTTATTTTCTAAATACCCTATTAAACTTTATGGGTTTTCCCACAAAACTCCCTAAATTCTAGAAATCCCAAAATACCACCATAAACTATCCCCAAAATCTCAAAAACTTCTTTGTCGTCAGCTGGCCATTTAGAGGTGGTACGTGTTTGTCATGTGCATTTTTAAGACGGTTTTACCTTACCTAGCCCGTTTCTGCACATGTTTTAATGTTTTAAGTTGAATCCTAATTCTTATTTAGATCCTAATTAAATCTTAATTAATTCTTAGTTAAAGCTTAATTAAATATTAATTAAATATTAATAAATCATAACTAAATCTTAGTTAAATCTTAATTAAATCCTAATTAAATCTTAGTTAAATCATAATTAAATCCTAATCAAAATCGACCGCAGGGAGGCTTTCTCCCATCACTGCTTCACAAATTGTGTCTGTCTGTCCGTCTTTCCTCTCTCTCGCTCTCCACCTCTCCCTCTCTTACTTTGATTTGCCGCCTGCCAACTCTCCTCTTCCCCTCCTCTCTCCCCCTCTCCTCTCTTTGGCTCTCCGCCTCTCTTCTATTCCCCTTTTCCCCTCTCCGTCTCCCCTCTTTCCTCTTCCTCCTTTCCTTCTCTATAGGTCTCCTTTCCCCCCTCTCGCTCTCCCCTCCCTTCTCTCTCGCTCTCCCCTCCCTTCTCCACCCTCCTCCCTACGTCACTGCCGCCTCCATTGGTTGGTTTTCCACTGCCCGATGGCAGTATACGAGTTAAATTCTAATCTCCCTCTGAACTCCTTGCCTTCCCCTCCTCCGCTCCGCCCTCTGCAAGCAAGGTTCTAAATATTTGATATCGGGATTGTATCGGATGGGTATTTTTTATATCGGATATCAGATATTGAGAATACATGCGCATATCGGGCTTTCGTATTGGATACTATATATAATGTAATATTGATAACTAAAAATAGTTTAGTGTCATAGATGTCATCTACCAAATAAAAGTGATGTAATATGCATGCACAAATGGTAAAAAAAACAATGCGCATTTGCATACAGTCGTGGATCATGCAATAAATAAGTTATTACATGGAATTGAAAAATATAAAATTAAAAGTTGTATAATCTACTTACTTGGAAATTAATGAACGAAAACGATAATAAGAGATAAAATCCTTGCGTCTTTAAATTTAAACGCCTACAAAAGAATAATTATTATTAGAAAAATATAAAACAAACAATATCTTGAATTTAATAGAAACTCAAGTGAAGAAAAAACATAAACATCACAATATGATCACATTATAATTTAAGATATAAAGTTAGAAAAGTAATAACCAAGTACATATCAAACGTAACTCAAGTACCAAACAAAGTATTTAATCATCACATGATATGTCAAAAAAAATGAACCCAATTAAAATAAATTCATATAGGCCGATTTTGCGCCGACTCATATTCGGCGATTTGTCGATCGATATTTCAATATCGGTCTTTTTTTGCTGCAAACGTTATGGGCGAACGATTTTCCTATATCATATTGACAACATGCAAAAAATAGAGATATCAGCCGATATCTCAACCAAGTCGGCCGATATTTAAAATAATGTCTGCAAGGCCTACGCCCTCTCCTCCCAGTCCTTAGCCCAATCCGCCTTCGA
Organism: Agave tequilana; assembly: GCA_038442645.1. Classification (NCBI taxonomy): domain Eukaryota; kingdom Viridiplantae; phylum Streptophyta; class Magnoliopsida; order Asparagales; family Asparagaceae; genus Agave; species Agave tequilana. The sequence continues at coordinate 84,734 of JAVJIF010015631.1, forward strand.
CACCCTCTTCTTCCTCCTCTGCACCTCCACCTACACCAAACCCTCCACCCCTCCCTTTCCTTCACCTCCACCGTCATCGCCACCGCCACCATCGTCGCCACCATCCCCTTCACCCTCATCCACTCCCTCTTCCTCTTCCTCTGGCCTTGGATCCTCCACAAGCTCCTCTCCACATAGACCTCCGACGACCACCACCACTGCACCCACCCCGTCTACGATACCATCTTCTTTGCCCTCCTCACTGCCGTCTATGTCCTGGTGTTCGTCTTTGCGTGCTGGACAGCCGTCAAAGTCATTAACAAGCTCATGATTAGGCTCTATGCGCTGGTGACAATTGTGGTTATAGCACTTTTGACTCAAGTGGTGTTGCTGGCGCTGTTGAGCCCCAACTTCACCGTGTCAGAGGGGCGCAGGGTGTTCTCGTTCGCTACCGTGCTCGTGAGCGTCGTGGTCGGGGAGGCAATCCTTCTTGTGCATCTTGGTGCTCAACGCGCTGGCGTTTGTTACGATGCCAACGCTAGAAATGGAGTCGGTGACTGTTCGAGAGGTGGCGGCCGAGGGAAGGGATGAGGAGGGAGAGGAAGGAGAGGGGAGGAAGGGGGGCTGACAGAGAGGGAGGAGGAGATGGGAGGAGGAGAGGTGGATGGGAGGTGATTTTAGTAAATTTGAAAAATTAATGGTATAATAGTAATTTTATTTTTAAGAATTTGTTTTAATTATTTGAGGGTCAGGGGTAATGGGTCATTTTGCATGCCCGTTAATGACGTTAGGGGGGGTCACTGGGAACAAATAGTTTATGGGGGTATTTTAGGGTTTCTTGAGTTTAGGGGATTTTGCGGGAAAACCCAGAAAGTATAATATGGTATTTAGAAAATAAGCCATAAAAAAAATTATAAAATTAAGAACATAAAAGGGACACCTCATTGGCATCTCACTGTACAATATTAGAGAAGATACAAAGTTTTCTTTGTGTAATCAATATCAATATAAGAATTGAAATCAATTGTTTATTCCAAAAAGTAAAAGCATTCCAAAACTCTATGAATGTGAAGAATCATCGTTTATTTTTTAAATACATACATTAGGCAACTCTAATAAGAAACAACAATATTATCAAGCTTACGAACCAAAAATTGAACACGGTTTAAATTATAAGCATGCTAATATAAGAAACAACAATATCAAACTTATGAACTAAAATATAAACATTATTTAAATCAATAATAAATCAAAAAATAAACCAAAAACAAATCATTAATTGAGAGGCTTACCTTGAAATTTTCCATTTTCTTTTTGTTCAAATCGGTTTGACTACTACAACTGAAAATCTCTTCCTTTTTCAACTACTTCCTCCGTGGTCTTTGATTGAAATACAGAAAAAACATGAGAACTGTAAAGGGTTTAATTGGAGAAGAGAAATTTGTAACTTGATTAAAAATAGGAATTCTTAGATTTAATTCCATTATGTTCTAAATTCAATAGTAATTTTCTCCAAAACTTGAACTGAATTTGAAGAGGAATGTAAATGTTATATTTTATTTTGTTTAGGAATAGGAAGAAAGTTTTCTAAGTTGCATGGAGATTATAGAAAGAATTTTTGAATTTCATCCAAAGACAACTTGCGAACACGATTTATATTAGGAAAAGAACACTCTGAAAGAAGGAAAGTGTTCTCTCTCTCTCTCTCTCTCTCTCTCTCAAGGGTGAGATTTTGATATTTGATTTGGGAAGGCTTATAGTAGAGAGATAGAGAGCGCAAGCGAGATTGGAGATTGATCCAGAGAGGAGAGAAAATTCGGATGGTTGGAACATTTAGATTCAATGACTGAGATGTTCTCTTGATGATAGAGTTCTGTTTGGACATGTTAGTGGAGGTTAGGTTCACTGTAGTTTGTGAACCACTCATATTTGATTTGGATTTTCTAAAATAATAAAATTGTGAATGGCCCATATTTGTTTTAAACAGAAGCACAAGCACCGAAATTTCTAGGAGTTCGCACCATTGTTTTCTGTATCATTGAATAGTTTTAATTGTATGAGATACATCTTATACAAATAATAAGATGCAAATGCCAACTTTAGATATGTTCGATCTTTACTTTTTATATATGAATTTTCTTTTAAGACTGATATGTGTCTCTAGTACAATTTATAAACTTAAGGTGGGTTTATTATACTTTGGTAACTTGGACAATATTAACTTAACTGGACCTTTAGATAGAAAATCAGAAATTAAATTCTGCTTTCATATCTGACTTGAAAAATATGATGCAAGGTTTACTGCTTGATTTTGTTTAAAGTTTTGGTATTATCTGTTGCTGTTGCAGAACTACTGTGTTTAGCCACTCCCAGACTGTTGTTGTTTGTGGGAACTGCCAGACCGTGCTTTGCCAGCCCACGGGAGGCCGGGCTAGGCTTACTGAGGGTTGCTCTTTTAGGAAGAAGGGAGATTAAGGGTGGTGATGTTTTATCATTTGTTCCACCTTTTCTTATAATTTCTTGAGGTGGTTTGAAATGAATACGGGTGTGTACGGGATTTTAGTCTTTGGCATATCTATTTTTGGGGCAGGATCTTTTAGTTCATTGTGATATTTAATTTTGGTTCACTATCAACATTTTGAAGATCTCATATTTTGCTTGAACACTTGCCCATATGATTTCATTGTTGATGCTTGGTCCGGTTTCATTTGGTTCAAAATTGGAAAGTTCATATTACTGCTGCATTTGCTAAGTGGTCTTTTGTATTATGTTCTGTAATTGAGTTTGGAGACGGCTTAGTGATCTCTAGCTACTGTCATCATCTTTCCATTATCTTTTATTCGTAGAGAAATTCAGCTACTTACATTATTAATGTCTATTGCTACGTGCTTCTTTCTAGTGTAGTTTAGCGTTTTAGGGAATTGGGAGATATTTATATGGCAAGTTAGCTACATGCAAACAAGAGTTTGCTATGTTGAAGGCCCCTTTGTTACATTTGGGTTATGAACTCTCAATTGAGAACATATATATTTAGAGGTTTAACGTGAATGGTTTTGTAATTGGATAATTTAGAACAAGATTGAGTTGATGCTTTTGAACCAATCATAATGTATGGTCAGTGTTTTAAATGTCGTCCGACATTTCCGAAATGTCGGCCGAAATTTCGTTTTCAAGCCCTCACCGCCACGACATCCCCATCCGCATTTGAAATGGCATTTTGGAAAATGTCGGCCGACATTTCGGGAAAAATCCGATATATCGGCCGACATTTTCCCGAAATGTCGGCCGAAATTTTGAGAAAAACCCATTATGTTGATTGGTCTTGGAAGTTGGTAATGAGAAATTTTAACAATGAATTAGTGAATATATGCAAAATATTTAAGTTAATTATACATATCCTAAACATATTTATGTAGTTTTGCATAAGTTGTGCATGTATTATCTTATAAGAATTTTTGAATTACATTATTTAAGACATTTAGGATATATATTTGTTATCCGTCATGACGTCCGAAATTACTAAATGGCCCTGAAATATCTCCGAAATCCGAAATCCGACATCCGATTACGACATCTGATATTTCCCCGATATCCGACATTTAAAACACTGTGTATGGTAACCTAGTTTTTGTGGCTGGGCAAGTTACTCAAATTCTGAGGTAAAGTAATGGATCACTGCAAGGGTTCTATTGGATATGTTTGCTGTTCTTGTTACCCAATTTTTCAGATTATTCTTAGGTCACTCCTCCTTGAATCAATTGCTAATTAAATAAGCCTCAATTTGTGGCTTAACTTGTTCATTGTTGGAGCTTAGGTTTGCTGCATGAATTTGGTGCTGTGCTAATGTTTAGGCACTATTTGATGGTTGGTAATATGCCAAGTTTCTTTATGGAGTCGTGATTATTTCAAGTCAAATTTTTTATTGGACATAGCAGAGATGTAGCTTATTCTACAGAGTTGAGATATAATTCCAAACTTGTATGCTCTGCTAATTCTTGTTTAACAAATAAATATTTGATAATGTTATCTGATTGACAATGATAATTATGGTGTTAGAAGGGAGAGCTATCATGATTTTTAGAGGGGCTGGCTACAGCGAAGTTGAAGTTGAGGCAGATGCATTGTGCTTTAATATATCTGCTCGCATTTGCTTCATCCTTCTATTGATTTTTGAAGATGAGGAGGTCTTTGTATGTTTGGATGGCATTTGTTGATTTCTTTTAAAAAGTTGTCAATTTAATAACAAACTCAAGGATCTATAAACACCCAATGTAGTACTGGTGTTCGGAATGAAGGTCAAATATCTTTTATTTTAGCTTTATAAACGGTTGGTAGGATTATTGATATTTAGTTGGATTAGCGGAGGTCTCCCATGTTTTGTTCCTGTGCCAAATTGAGATGGTTTGAATGTTATGGAGTAGACTTAAGGAAATATCGAAAGCTGGATTCTGTGAAGTTGACTCCTGTTTTGCTTTATATTTCAACGAGTAAGCTGGATTGGTGAGGTTACTCCAATGGTTATCATCTTAATCTAAATCTAAACTTACAATTGATCCAGATACTAGCTGTATTTGAGATGATAGTTGCAACTTTAACTTTCAGGTATCTAATTTCAGTAGTCATTCTCTGTATGTTCTCCAAATATCGTGATGCGGAAAAAGCACTCACATCTATTAACACCCAAATTATTGCTGCTGCCAGGCTGACATCCAAAACCTTTATACTGTATTTGTGGGTTAGCACCAGAAGACACATCCTACATGTTTCAATGGGATTAATTGAATGCTCTACACAATGGATACTTATCAAAGACCTGCATAAATTTGTGAAGTCTATAAATGAGTATTGGTTGCTGTATGCTAGTCGTCTGATGTTTGAATTTGTATGTGCTGTTATGTTGCCAAACTCATCATCAAATTCACATGGAATGTGAAAGGTGTGGATGCATTCTGTTTTGAATCAGTCTAAAAATATGGTGCATTTTGGACAAAATATGGCAGAAGCTGATATGAGCCTAAAATTCAAAGAAACCAGCATTGACTGCTGTAGTGTACCATATACAATTGGCCAATTGGGTAATCTCCATCATGGCTGAAAATCATCAAACTTCTAACTGTTGGCTGTTCGATTTCAGTTGGCTGACATTCTTTCTTCTAGATAAGATTATATTTTCTGCGTGCTTGATCTAACTGTCAGATATTTCATTGTTTCATGTCAATCTAATTAGACATCAAATTTGGGTATTTGGTGTCGTAAGTGCATTTTCTTGGTACCTTAATCAACTCATGGTTTGGTAATTGTGGTTGATAACTGTTTCTAGTTAGGATGGGTTTGGGCATGTATTGTAGTATCTCTGAACTTTTGCATATAATATTCTCCTTGTAGTCAAAGGGTTAGAGTGCCTTGTGCATGTAAATTAATTTCCATATTCTCTGTTAAAATTTCTAATATATGTAAGTACCATTGAATTGTGTCTTAACATATTTATTGTACTTGACTTTATATATTAGATATGTTGTACAAGGCTGCAAATATTTAGTGTAAGTAATAGAATAAAGAGTGTCAGCAAATAAACCCTAAAAAAACATACTTTATTAGAGAGAGATCACCTCAATACATAGAGAATATAAACGGGTATTGGGTCAAGAATGTAAACTCAATAACTCAATTAACGTATTATCTAAACTAACACTCTCCATCAAGTTGGAGCATAGATATCTAACATGTCCAGTTTGTTACATAAGTTAGAAAACACCTGAGGTGAGATAACTTTGATAAGATGATTCACTAACTGCTTCGAAGAAGGTGTGAACTGGAAAGTAACCGCCTCTTGGTGACAGCCAACCTCAATGTGCTTGGTTCTTTCATGGAATATAAGATTCTGAGCAATGTAGGAATATAGGATACTAAGCAATATAGATAGCAGACTGATTATCACACTGCATAGGCATTGATCCAGACTGTCGAAAATCAAGCTCCATCAGTAGATATTTTAAACCAACTCATCTCACATGCAGTATGAGCCATGACTCTATACTCGGCTTCTGCACTCGATCAAGATGCAACGTCTTGCTTCTTGCTCCTTTAAGTCACAAGATTTTCAAAGGTACAATGTCCATAGTAGACTTTCTATCTCCTTGGTCATCAACATAACCTCAATTAGAGTATCCAAAAATGCATACATATTCACGTTTTTTGTACACCAAATCTTTCCTGGACAACTCTTGATATAAGTCAGAATCTTAGCGCAGCTAATCAATGAGCCTCTCCGGGCTGATGCATGAACCTACTCAATACACGAACAACAATTCCTGTACACCAAACTTTTTCCTAGATAACTCTTGATATAAGCTAGAATCTTTAGCGCAGCTGACCAATGAGCCTCTCTGAGCTGATGCATGAACATACTCAATATACCAATAGCAATAGTTATATCTAACATAGTAACAGTGAGATAGATCAATTCTCATTCAATCTCGTATATTTCCTGGATCATTAAGTGTGTGACTGTCATCAACTTACAAGTTCACATTGGCTTCTATTGGAGTGCTAGTAGGCTTGCACCCCAAAAGTCTTGTTTCCTCTAGAAGATTCAGAACTTTCGTTGCGAAAGAAGTACATTATATTTTTGATGTACAACTTCAATCTCCAGAAAGTATTTAGGCCTCCTCATGTCCTTGGTCACAAAATGACGCTTAAGATACTCTTTTTTCTCCAATATCCCAGCTGAATCACTGTTAGTCGCAAAATATCATCAATATATACTGCTAGAACTATGATGTCAGACTGTGTGTCGAACGAAGACAGAGTGATCTGGGTGACACCGGTGAAAACTAATGCTGGCGATTGTAATGATAAACTTCTCAAACCATGCCCTTAGACTCTTGCTTGAGGCCCTAAATAGCCTTCTTAAGACGACATACTTTATGCTCCCCTTGAGCAACATAACCTGGAGGTTTCTCCGTATGCACCTCCTCTTGAAGATTCCCTTATAAGAAGGCATTCTTTACATCCAGCTGGAATAAGGGATAAGACAAGTTAACATCAACAGAGAATATAATGCTGATAGAATTCATCTGGGCAACTGGCGAGAATATCTTAAAATAATCGATGCCATAGGTATGAGTGTAACTTTTAGCCACGAGTCTGGCCTTATACCGATCAACCGATCTATTTGGGCGAAACTTTAAAGTATAGACTCAGCGACATCCTACAACATCTGTGGGTATTGAAACAACTCCCAAGTTTCTCGAGAAATATGAGCCTCCATCTCTTCATCCATGCCTGCTTCCAGGCAGGTATCAATAAAGCCTCCTCATAAGACCTGCGTATAGACTCAGAAGACATGGATAGAGCAAACTGGCGAAAAAAATGGGGTTAAGATGGTCATAAGAAACAAACTTTGAAATAGGATAATTAGTACAAGATCATTTACCTTTGCGAAGGGCAATAGCGATATTAAGGTCAGATGGAGATGCTGATGGTTGAGGAGGACGACCATCTACTGGAGAGGGGTCATTGGAGCTGGTTCAGAGACATGAACTTTTTAACGATGAGTGTAACGTATCTGGAATCTCGAACTAGTTTTGATGCAAGTGACTCTGAAGTGTTTACATGTGGCACGGGTGAAGAATCAACAAAAGCAGGTGCATGAAATGGCACATATAGACAGTGGAAGAGGAATAGTTTCAGAGACATTAACAAGATTCTGCGAAGAGAAATATAGAACAAACTCAAAAAACGTGACATCTGCAGTCACAAAATATTCCTGGTGGAAGGGTTATAAACACCGATATCCCTTTTGTGTTCTAGAAAACCCACAAAAACACACTTGATAGATCGAGGAAAAAGTTTATCTAATCCAGGATACAAGTCTTGAATAAAACAAGTACAACCAAAATACATGGAGTCATGCATAAGATATTTTGTTAGGATAAAGGCAAGAAAAATGAATTTTACCATCAAGGACAGATGAGGGCATCATATTAATTAATGACAGACACTTAACATAGCATCAGACCACAAGTATTAGGGAACACTCATATGTATCATCATGGTTCTAGCGACATCTAAAATATGTCTATGCTTGCGTTCAGCAACTCCATTTTATGGGATGTATGAGAGCAAGATGTCTGGTGAATAATTTCATTTTTGGAACAAAAGGTAGACACATCATTTTTAACACACTCTAAGGCATTGTCAGTATGAAGTATACGAATGAAAGTAAAAAACTGATTTTTATTTCATTAAAAGAAGTTCAATAACGTTGGACACTTCTGACCTCTCTTTTAGTAAGTAAACCAAGTCATGCGAGAGAAGTCATCAACAAACAACAGAAAATATCTAAAATTTTTAATGGAAGGTACATGATCGGGACCCCAGATATTTGAGTGGACTAACTCAAACGCAGAACTACTATGTTTATTGACTCGACTTTGATAGGTAGCACGGTGATGCTTACCTAACTCACAAGACTTATAACCTAAAAAAGAAACAGAAGATGCAATAGGAACTACAGACTGAAGCTTTTGTACCGACGGTGACCCAAGCGCCAGTGCAAGAGTAGAACGTGATTAGGTTGATCTGCAACCATGACAGTAGGGGTCACTCAATCGTTCAAATAGTACGTGCCTCTTTTCTTATGCCCTAAACCAATCCTCCTCCCAGTTGACAGGTCCTGAAACACAATGAAAGAAAAAAATGTTATTTTGCAGTTATTATGTTTAGTAAACTGACTGATAGACAATAGGCTAATGAAAAATTTTGGAACATACAAGACATCAGTAAGGGTAAGGATGGAGTAGTCATACTGGTCAAATATATCAGACAATCACATGAAATGATACATGTAACATATAAACAATACTGATAACGATAATAAAGAAATGATACAAGAGCAATGCTCACATGAAATGACGCGATTTTCAAACCGAATCGTCGTCTGGTCTTCACTGCACGAACCGATACGAATCTTCGGATCATCTTGTGGGTCGGTCTCGAATCACCTGTGTATAGGGTTTACAACGAGCACAAATTTGGATCGGGTCTGGGTATCTGTTACCAAGTTCAGAAAGTACGAACGAGTCAGGGTGCTGCAACTAAAACACATACTCACCCAATCACAAACTAATACACATGCGTACATATACTACACAATCCCGCATACTCCCACATATAGCATACATGCATAATATAAATACATGCATACACTACACATTCTACACACATAATTATACATAGATACATATATACACACACTCCATTTAAATATACACACACATCACTCACACACACAACATACACCCATGCATGCAAACACATTTTATAAACACAACACAACATAATACATACACATAATACATAACAATACACATGTAAGCATATTTACAATTTTACCCAATACACAAATATAACACACCCACACGTATTAACAAAGAGAGAAGAAACTCACGGCCGTGGGAGAGGCTCCGGCGCGGCGGAGGAGGCAGAGACGAAAGCCGCGGAGGGCACAAAGGCTTGCCAGAGTACTTGCAGAGGGGATTAGGTTGCTGTGGAGCTCACGAGGTTCGTCGGAGAAAGGGACACGGCCACGGAGAGCAAGAGGGCTGCTGTTGGAGGCTCGGAATTGTGCACGACCAAGGGGAGGGCAGCCATGATGAAGGTGGAGTCGGATGTGCTGCCGTGAGGGTGGTTACCGTGTGTGGCCTTGGCTGTGGTGTTGCTGGCCAAAGAGGCAAGGATGATGCACAATTATAAGGCTCCGGCGAGGTAGAGATTCAGCCATGATGAAGAGGGAGGCAAAGGAGAGATCAGCCAAGGGGTTCTAGTGCTTGACAACACACGCAGAGAAGAAGGAGAGGGGGCACGACTTGGGTGCTTGCGGCCTTGAGATGGTGCATGACAGCCATGGGTGTGTGTTGGGGCGCGCAGATCTTAGGGGGATGAAAGGGATTGGGTTTAGGGTTAGGAGATACTAATTAGGGTTAGGTTTAATGATAGGAGATTATTTATAGGGTGTTATGATAATGGGTTATTGGATTGTGGGTTTTGGGTAGATAGGTAAAGGGTAGAGGATATGGATAAAAGGGTAATGGGTAGGAAAATAAAATAGAATAACACTAATACTACAAATAAAATAGAATAACACTAATACTACTACTAATAATGATGGTAATATTAATTAAGTAATAATATCAACAATATTATTAACACAACAAAATAATAATAATAATAAAAAAAACAAAAATAAAACCCAATATAATTAACAATAACTATAATAATACCAATAATAATAGTATTAATAAAGATATTAGCCATAACCATAATAATATACAACAACAATATTAATAATAACATTAATAATTAAGAAACATAACAAAAAAATATTAGCAACAATAATAGAAATAATAATTATTAAGAATAATAACAATAATACAATAACAATAATATATCAATAATAATGATAACACTAATAATATAAGTAGTAATAATCATAATAACAACAATTACAATATTTGTAACAATAATAATAACTATAAATCAGTTACACAATAATAATCAAATAACCATTAAAAATAAATACTTAGAAAACTAAATAAATATTTTAAATTAGAGATATTACATTCTACCCACCTTATAAAATTTCGTCCTCAAAATTTCGATAAGCAGGAAATTATAGAAAATCAATTTAAGGAGGATGAAGCTTCCATGTCGCTTCTCACTGCATCATGGGTCCATCACGCTTCTACTACTGCGCGCTCTGATCTCTCTACTGCTCTTCAAAATGGAGTAATCAGTTCAAGAGGCAAGTTTCAGGAAAAAGATTTAGGAAGAAAAATAAAAATCAAGATGAAACCCAGATTACTCTAGAAGAAGAGTTGGAATCAGGGATATCAAGGGAGGACGATCAATTTTCAAGCAGACTCGATATCATCATAGAAATATTATATGTATATTGCAGTGTAAATACAACATATATCAAGTCACAGGTATGAACTAGGCCCCTTTTTATATCGAAAATCGAACGAAACGAACTCTACCTGGCTCTGATGCCAAGAAAAACCCTGTCACGTCCCGCTTCCCCAAAATACGTGGAAACAGAGTCCGACGAGAGTCGGCGACGTATATACGTGAGGAGTATACCCCACATATACACTCTAAGCCTAAAGTAACATGATCAAGTTATATAGAAATCTATAATAAATCAATATCACTGCACTATACATATATAAATGTTTCACACATGATATCATATAATAAGGAATGGAATGATAACTGAAAGTGATATATATAGAGAATATTGGAATCAACAGATAAAGGTTAAGAAAGAGTACCAGTAATCAATATAAAGAAACTCCAGGTTCCTTAAGATGCCTGTGATCCTCTCCAAATACCTGATCAGAAATAAATAACCACAGATTTGAATATGCAAATCCAGGGAGTCAGAACTCCTAATAAATGTGTAAGAATAAAGGGAAGGTGCACGTGCATATAAGTGTGAGCATATGAAAATAATATATACTGAAATAAGACTGAAATAACATGCAGAATATAAATAGACAATAAATAAAGCACTCAGTAAAAGAACTAAATATCCATCATGTCATGTGTATCACCGGGTTTCCAACATAGCATACATGTATCAAATGTCTATCATATCTTATATAAGTACAGTCAGGTAAATACAGTCAATTACAGTACATAATAATAATAATTTATCATTATTAATTATGTCAGCGAACACCAATTGTCATTTGTAATAGACGCATCCATACTACCGACCTACTCCAACGTACTACACTGTCATCGGGGTCTTAAGTTGTTGAAACTGATTAGTTGGAGACATTGTCAATACTTTAGGTGGGTCCTGTGCATACCTGGGATCACGACCCAGATGCCTGGCGCTGAACCAGTCCCTACCACTAGGTAGTCAGTAACAGTAACAGTACTCACAGTATCACTGTGGAACAATACTTACAGTAACACTGTGGAACAATAAACTGATGGGATGTCAGTCATCCCCCGGAACACTGCAGTGGAACTGTAAGTTGGCTGCGCAACCTGTATCCTAAGTCCACTCAAAATACAGACACTGTCTCCTCCATCAATTTTTTCAATATCGGTGTAAGTTGTCCGTTTACATTATTATTTAATTCAGTTAAAACAATCAGTATGCATGTTACTTAGAATAGTGGGACGATACAGTGACAGTAACGTACAATATAGCAGACAACACAGTAATCATATACACGTTTAACAGTAATAAGGACAGTAAACAGTATTATTACCGTGTATACAATGAACTATAGAACTGTACGGGGATTACGGTCTAACAATACTTTCCCAGTAATTTTCAGTAGCATGAAATAATACAGCAACGGGTTTAGACACTGATTGCTTACTATACAATACCGTAATAAATCAATCAAGGTCTCGTCCACCGATATCAACTAGATCACTACAATATATCTGTAACCATAACAGAATAGCTGCAGCGACTAGGAACCGATCATGTAGAGAGGTCTACTGAATAATCTCAAAGTCGACTAGATCAACAGATTCTGAAATCATATCTAAATAATGAAACATCCTCAAGCAACATGAAACCCAAATGGTCTATATCTGATCATCAATACCAATAAACTCATCCTTATTTAACTCATATGATCGGAAATAAATTTGAAATACTCATCACTCATAATCTAACAATCGTCAACCATATCTAAATATTGATCAAGATTCAATAAAAGAATATAAGTCCTAAATCAACTCTAACTCTAAATAATGCCATATATAGATCACTCAATCTCAAGATCATCCAGTTACATCCTTAAATTTATAACAACTAAATCTGAATCTGAAACGGCTACACATGTAATGACATAACTCCAATATATAATATACCAAGATACAAGTCCATATACATCTGATGCTCAATATCGATAAGGTAACATTATGAACTGCCAAGTAACTCTAAATCCATTAAGCATATAAGAAACTGATACCTGACAATATCCCTCATCGACTCACCAATCAATCAACAAGTAATTATTTTGCAAGTTCCTATTCACCAAATAATTGTCTGATAAATACTACATATGAATTATACTATCTGTCCTCAAATATGAACTAGACCAGCTGATCAGTAGATCAAATCATATCACAGTGTGCGGTATACCTCAACTAGTCCTATATTACAATAAATGGAGTTGATATTCAATTTTGTCTAGATTCATCCAATCCTGAATATATATGACTAAAAACTCATCGCTGTAGCTTGATAAGGCAATAATTGTCATTAAAGTTGAATGTTGAAGATTAGAAACTATCAAGCTATTGTCTTGTATCGAGAACCATGGAAAGAACAATTACAAACTCCAATGGGAAATGCACTACTAAGCTCTCTGTTATTAGTGACATTACGCATGTGGATTTTGGAAGTGGTCATTTTTTTTCTTTCAATGAGCATAATTTCCAGCGGTGTCAGCGGCAACCATATGTATGAATTTTGAAATGTAATGAACTCTCGTCGAGCTTTTGATATAATTTTCACTTTCTAATTATTTATCGCGCCATCTCGTGATTATATATATGGAGATACAGAAGATCTAGGAGATTGAGGATGTTGTTCAAGAAATATTGCCATCCTACATTTTCAAATAGTGCCTTTGAATATGGAGCAACACGGCCTAGAGTTTCTAGAGAAGTTCCATTGCATGGAAAAGGATATGAAAGAAAAAGTGGCTTACATGACAAAACAGAGGATTTTTATTTTTTTTTCCTTTTTCCCACTTTCACGATATCTACAGATTGTGAGCAAATTTCCAATAGCCAAGCGAAGAAGGAAGAATTTGTGTTGTGTATTTTCCTCAACTCCTTCCTTTTCTTGTTCTGTTTTTGCTAATGGAAATCATCCAAAACTAACCGTGGTTAGGCTGTAGCCGGATGCATGACTTGGATTAAAGATAGAGAAATATCCTTAATCCACAACTATCTCCAAAGGTTAGGACTACTTATCTAGTGTCCAAACTTGTGCCCATCTTGAACACTTAAAAGGAAGAACCTGTTGTGCCCCCACGACCAATCGCTAGGGCGGCGCAGCGGAAGCAACGCATGATCGACGACTAACAAGAAGAAAAAAGAAGAAGAAAATATTCTGAGGTATAAAAAGCCAACACACAATTTAACATGATTGCACCAATTAAACAGAACATGTGTATGTCCACGGGAGAAAGGAGGAGAAATTGTATTAAACTTTGGAGAAGTGATATAGCAGCACTTACACCTCTCGCTAAGAAGATTACAAACCTTTTGATGGCCGCTTAGAACAGCGAACTCTTATAGCTAATTTTTCTCACATGAATCTCTCTTTGATGATTATACTTTTAGGAATTGCTAATTCATTGAATACATTAAAGGCCAACCCAAGGGTTTATTTATAGACTATAAAATCTCCTAGTCCTATACAAACTTCATCAATATGAATGATCATTGCCTCAAAGAAAAGAAAACTCGTATCCAACTCAAAACTGGAAACAGATCTAGAAAAGGAAACAGTCAGATCGATACTAATCGACAAGGGCTATAGTATAAGTCGACTAATAACATGTACTAGTGGACTATACCTAATTATTAATTGACTATTCTGACAAAATTTGAGCACCTAACTTTCTGTTGGCTACCACTAGTCGACCATACCAATATATAAGTCGACTAATTCTTATCATTATTTGAGTAAAAGTCGACAAATACTATGCACAACTCCTTGCAAATGTCTGTTTTTTGATCTTCGAAGTTTCGTCTAACTTCATGGTATATTCCATTTATAATCATAACAATCTCCCCTTTACTTGAATTCGTCAAGTCCGCAATAGTCACCTTGCTTCATGTGCTCACATCAATGCACAATTGACCAAATCTTGACTTCATCTCTATCTCACTTCCTTCCATAACCCTCTTATGGGTTTACAACTTGATTAGGTCAACCAGTTCAAGTCCGACCTGAACTTGTTCACACCAACAATTTCTTTATCTACGCAGGATTTATGAAAATTTGCTCTACTACAGGAGTAACGATCTGGACTTTCTTATTGTGCACCGGCGCTGCCTAGTTTCAATCTACCTTCGGGTTAAAACTGAATAATCGAGCTCAAAACCATCATAGTCTCTGTTTCACAAACTCCGATCTTGAAACGTGGGTAACTGTAATCCACCAACTATAACCTTCAAATTTCACAACATGTAAACATCGCCGATACGTTTGGCCTGAAACGTACATGGGGATCTTTGAAAACCTCCATAAGATCACCTTTGAACTGAAATGTGAACCCTTACTCTATCTATGTAGATTCCAAGAGAGATGAGATTGTACAATGATTTGGGAACATAATGAACGCCTTAAAGAGTAGTGATGCATCCATCATGAGACCAAAACCAGAATATTCCTTTGCCAATCTCCTTATTCGTAGTAGAATTACCACATGAAACTTCTCCCCTTGAATCAAAGTATATGAGAAGAACATCTTCTATTGGTACTGAAATGCTGTGAATATCCATAGTTAATTATCCATCTATCTTTTGTTACCCATCGATCTATCTATAATAGATAAAATGACACACTATTCTTCAACTCCTCCCGCCAGTTCAATGACATTAGCACCTAGATATTTTTTCTTTCGACTCCAACAATCAGCTCTAATGTGCCCCTTCTTGTGACACCAGTTGCACACTAAATTCTTGTGTTTTGAGTTACCCGTGGAACCTTCATTATTACTCTTCTCTTTTGAAGTGAACTTGCCCAGAATCATCACGATGAGACTCACTCGTCAACTGGTTGTCAATTTTATCCGTGTTGAGCAATGCTCCTTGACTTCATTGACCTTGATAGTTGATTTGCCTTCATAAATGATAGCTTTCCTAAATCTATTATATAAAAAAATAAAAATACAGTAATAAAAGTGCTTGATCCTCATCTTCTATTAAACCTCTATCTTATCTAAATAATTGATAATAGAGAAAAATTCTGCAATGTGAAATTGATATGTGTACTTTCATGCATACGGAGAAGAAAGAGATGCTGCTTTAGAATCAACCGATTTGCCAATGACTTCTTCAGATAGTGGTCCTGAAGTCGCTCCCACAATGAGGATGTGTTTTCTCTATAAAAACTCATCCAACACTTCGTCCGCCAAGTAAAGCTGAATAGCCATCAAGACTTTCTCAATCCACTCCTACCAAGTTTCTTCTTTCATGTCTTGAGGTTTTTTCTCCCTCCCGAGTAGTATTTTCTTCACCCACTCTTGGTCAGGATGGCGTTCATTCTAATAAGCCACCTACTGAAATTAATGACATTATTGAATTTCTGAATATCTAATTTGATCACAGACATCTTCACGTTGACCTTGCTTTGATACCAATTGTTGTGCCCCCACGACCAATCGTTGGGGTGGCGCAGCAGAAGCAACATGGAATCAGCGAGCAATGAGAAGAAAAGAAAGAAGAAGATATCTGAAGTATAGAAAGTAAACACATAATTTAACATGGTTCTGAAATACACCTAAAGGAGGAATGAATAGGCTTTGCTAATCAAATGCAATTTTAAAACTACTTATGATGAATTATGCAAACGGTCACTCAAAATAAGAATTGAAGCCGAATTCCCTGTGAAGGGCTTTAGAACTTCTCCTCTTTGATTCCTCTAGATAATGAGTTGAGGTGCTCAATTTCCTCCTCGTTGAGATGAGTATAGACCGGTAATGAAAGTGATGGAATGAAAGCAATTATAGAATGCAAGATAAACAATTACACACGTATGAAAAATAAAAACAATAGAGAGTAAGACATAAGCAATCGCAAACACAAAGGAATTTGTTCTGAGGTTTGATCCACCGTTCCACGTCCCTGCCTTCACCACTATGAAGGATTTCACTATTCACTAAGGGATCTTCCACAAAGGGACCTTACACAAAGGAATTACAACTTGGTCTACACAAGACCGGAGTACACAACTCTACCAACTCAATCCTCTACACAAGAGGTAACATAAAGCCAATTGAGCTTACAAAGCACTTGGTGATCTAACAAGATCACAAACACTCTCTTTTACAACTTCCTATAGAGTAGAATATGAAGTGTTGCTCAAGAAGTTAAGTGAAAAATGAAATTCAGTTAGAAAGAATAGAGGAGTTTTAAAACCAACTGAAAATAGCTTTGGAAAGAAAGAACTTAGAGATTGAAAGTTAGAAAAACTTCTCTCTTTTGAAACAAACTTGAAAACTTGTAAACTTGTGTGTTTTTCCTTTTTAAAACCAAAACTAATGACCCATATATATAGGTAATGAATAAATATCATTTATAAATCATACCAGGTCATTTGGGGTGTGTTTAGATACTTGAAACCAAAAATGCCCCCTGGAATCCACTAAAAAACCAGATTCAAAAACTAGCCATTATGGCCATCTGGCAGCTTGTCGGTAGAACCGGCCGATCGACCGACAGGTGATCTAGAAAAGAGCCGTTGGCTCTGATCGACCGCTCGGTAGTTTAAAAAGAAAAACTAAACTGTCGGTCGACTGAGTTGGTCGACCAAACCTAACCGAGAGTTAGAGTCACTCAGTCGGTTGACCGATCGGTTGACCGCAAGGGTTAGCGGTCGACCGATCGGTCGACGGACAATGTGCACAAACATACTCGCCCCTTGGCCAAAGGCCGGTCGACCGTTCTGGCTTGCAATGGGCACTGGTCGACCGGGCGGTCGACCGTTTTGGCCTGAAATAGTTTTTATGAAAACTTTTGAGTTTCAAATATTTTTCTAAATATTTCGTATTGGTTTATAGGTAATGTTGCATGTATAGGTGATGAAATACATGTTCTAAACTTGTTATATAATTTTGAATAATTATGAAACATGTATCAAAACCAAACATGCAAAAAATCAATACTACCAAAACTTGTATTTTTCGAAATCGTGTATTTTGCGTGTGTAACTTCTTAAGCATCATTACTTTATTCTACATTTTAACAAACTATATCTTACAAGCTCTAGGAGACTACAAGATCTTCAACCGCGCTTCTCCATTAGCGATGTCGAGTGCTTTGTGTTTTATCCCGTATTTGAATCTTCTTGAGTCTTCAACACCTTTTTTTAGAGGAGAAAACTCCTTGAATCCTTAGAACCCTGAAATATACTTAAACACTTGAACTTGATTAGTACAAATAATCATATATGTTTTGTTATCATCAAAACCATAAAACTGGGTGATTGTAACCTTAGGCCAACAGGTTCCACCGATCAGATCGTGTGTACATCGACAGGAGAAGGGGAGAAACTTTATTAAACTTTGGGGAAGTACAATAAGAAACGCTAACATCTCTCGCTAAAAAGATTACAAGCCCTTGATGACCGCTTAAAATAATAAACCCTTGTGGCTAAAGCTTCTCACACGAGTCTCTTTCTTTGATGATTTACACCTTTTAGGAATTGTTAATTTATTGAATACATTGAAGGCCAACCATAAGGTTTTTTATAAACCATAGAACTCTCTTAATCCTATACAAACTTCATCAATACGAACGATTATCGCTTCAAAGAAAAGAAAGCTCGAATCCAACTCAAAACTGAAAACAGATTCAGAAAAGAAAATAGTCAGACCTGACACTAGTCGACAAAGCCCTAATATAAGTCGACTAATAACATGTATTAGTCGACTATACCAATTATTAGTTGACTATTCTGATAAATCTGAGAAACCAACTCTCTGTTGGCTACCACTAGTCGACTATACCAATGTACAAGTCAATTAATTCCTATCATTAGTCAACTATACCAAGTATAAGTCGACTAATAATGTGCACCGTTCTTTGATCTTCAAAGTTTCATCCAGCTTCACGACATACTCTTGTCATAATCCTAGCAATCTCCCCCTTAACTTGAATTCGTCCAAGTGTAATATCCCTAATTAATAATACTATATTTTCTCTAAGAAATTATATTTGATTTACTGGTTATTTTATCATTATTTCTTAAATTGATCTATGATTTATTTCATTATTAAATACACAAATTATTTTAGAGTATTAAATGTAATTTGGCCTAATATATTTACCATTATTATTTGTTTAGCATTTTTAATTACTAATTAGTATTTTTCTATTACTATGGTTATTATTATTTATTATCAATATTAGTGTTATTATTAATATTACAATTGTTGTTATTATAATTATGATTACTTATTATTATTAAATTATTATTGTAGTTATTGTCACTGTTATTGTTAATTAATATGCTTGTTATTAATTATTATTTTTAGTTAAGAGTTGTTACTAGTATTATTAGTAATATTATGGTAATTATTACTCATCCTCTTCTTATTATTATCATATTTTTATTCCTTCTTAGCCCTTACCCTTTACCCTATAAACCATTAGATCCTATACCCAATCCATACCCAAAATCCATTATCCCCAACCCATTACCCATAAACCGTTAACCATTATCCAAAAATCCAAACAACACAAATCCTTAATCCTAACAACTAAATCAAAACCTATAATCTTATAACAAATCAATTCCTAAGCCTCTATCTTAATCACCTGACCATAATTATCAACCCTAAATCCAATCTCCCTTCCTCCCAAACACTGCATTGCCCTTGCATTCCCATGAGCGCGGTCTGCCGAGCTCCATCAACAACCAACACGCACACACCCAACCCCCTACCAGGCCATGACCACCTCCCCATTGCCAAGCCAACCTCTGTACAAGCCCGAGCACCTACTGTTCGGGGGAAAAGCATTCAAAAGTGTGTATTTATGAAATCAATGAAAAAGCTCATATGTGCTAATGTTCCCTCGATACTTCCGTTATAACATTGGCTCAACGGGTCGAATCCACAGGGAAGGGAGGCGATAAAAGCATTGACAGTTTTTATTCACGTTGTTTGTTAACAGTTCTTCTTTGTTAAAAGAATTAGAAAAAGGAAGTGAAAAGAAAAGAAAAGGAAATCCAGAATGTGGTAGGTGAGGAGAGCGATGAAAACGGCGAAGGAAACAAAAGAGAAGTGGTTTGAAAACAAATAGGAAAAGAGATGAAGCTTGTGGTAAAGAAAATGAAAACAAAGCCAAACAAAGAAGCGGTGAAACAACAATGAAAAGATACTTTGAAAATAGTTTCTAAAGTAAGATAAAGAAGACTCATGGCTACTAACTACTAATTGATCCACTAACCATGCTAATCTCTTAGTGATAGTTGCCTCACATTTGATCCTCGGCCATCACTAATCCTTGGCTTCAAGAGACGATACAAAGCATGACAAATGAGATGGTTCTTTCACATTCAAACTTGCATCAAGAGCAAGCTAATACAAACATTAAATCATCAGACCATTGAAAGAAAGCATGAAATAAGAGAGAGTTAGCTTGGTTAGCAAGTTAGCAAGTTAGATGTTAGAACCCATCATCATGAGCCATCAATGGCTCTTGCAAGAACAAGGCCTTATAGAGGCTACTCGATTCATGTGGATTATCAAGTAAGTGTTAGATGGTTAGTGGTTAGTAGTTAGATTGCCATGAGAAGAAAAGTTAGCAATACATCATGTAGAAGATGAAGAAGATTACATTGGAGGAGAAAGGAGGCACCTTTACATAGACTGTCACCATCTATTACATCAATCCCTCTCTATATCTCTCTCTTTCTCTGAATCTCTCAGCCCTACTACAAGATCTAAAAAGAAGAGAAAATACAAGATAAATGAAAATGAAGAGCACCTACCTACACTAACCTAAAACATAGAAAAAAATCAGAACTACTCCTAAAAATGAAAACTGCTCCCGTTTGGGCAAATACAGGACTATTTATAGGCATAGGCACCTTCTAGAAGACGAGACGGGGCCATGCGTCGAAAATCGACGCGTGGCTCCACTCAATTGCCGCGAAAACGCAGCAATTGTCGCGTTTCCGCTGCAATACCAGGGACTTAGGTCCCTAGTTTTTGCGAGGATATTCTTCTGGCTTCCAGGGTCTTCTTGGTATATCCTTTTCTGGTAATTTCGCCCGAATATTCATCTGACATGCGCAGGAGTCTAGGTTCGACGTATCTTCTAGATAATCCCTTGCTTGGCCTCCAGTAATGTGGATTTAATTACCCTAAAATGGAATTATTAGGCTCTTATTACTCCTTTGCCCTTGAACTCTTGATTTACCTGCAATAGAGACCAAAAACACGATTTAGACCGACAATTTATTCATAAATCGGTGGGAAAATGCGATATAATAATGCATAATCGTAGACTAATCACACCCCCACACTTATCTTTTGCTCGTCCTGAGCAAAAACAAGAAAAGAAAAGAAAAGCTATACAACAGGTTATTACACCACTTTCGCAGGTGACGTGATTGCACTGAGCGTGTGCAACAAGCCGTTAAACCTCTAGGTTACCCATAGAGGAGGAGTGTTGTCTCCTGAAGGTTTTCAGGCGGATTGCACCCACAAAATTCATAAAGAAAGAAGACAAATGTTAGTATTTTGAAAACACATTTTGAAAGAGAGACAAGTTTATGAAATATTTTTGTAAAAAATATAAGCGATCTAAGGTCATAAGTCCACCAAAAATTAGTCTTCCTTAAACTTAGTCTTTATGCAAGATCTTGTCTTCAATTAAGGTAAGAATTCAAAATTGAATTGAATATTTTATCTTTCATGAAACCTAGATAATATGCCATTGTAATAGTGAAAATTTCTGGGATTTCAACTCCAACCATCAAGCCATTTATTTATATTCATATATATTTTTATTTATTTATTTATTTATTTCTTTTTTCTTTCCTTAGTTTTCTTAGGCTTTCTAGTTCACCCATGTAGTGAGCCTATAACCGATGACTCCTAGACCAGATGGTTTTAGGGCACCAGATGAGAAAACATCCCTCGGGTTAAGGACTCGAGTAAATAAGGCCACAAAACTAAGGGGATTATTTGTTTCTTTTGACCACCGTTAGGCGTAAATAATCATGCTTCTTGAGGCATAATTATCCAGCTTAATAAGTGACCATATATATTTTTTTCTTTTTAGTTATTTTTGCTTTATGGCATTTTAGGTCTTTGTTTCCATCCAAAAAATATTAAGTGTGAAGTGCATACTATCTAAGGTAGAAAATTCAAGATAAAATTATCTCCCCAATTTATCTTACTTAGCCTATAATTTTAAACAAGATCCATTATTTCGACTAGGTTTAAGATGTCATAACTAAGGCTTCTTTAATTTCTAAGATCATCTTAATTTTCTTAAAATAGATCAAAACTTTGTCTCTTATTTCAAAAGTTTTTAAAGAAAGAGAAAATTCCTATACAAAAGGGAAGAATTCTAAAAGTATCCTAAAAGAAGTGTAAAAGAAAGAAAATGTAAAAACTCTAAGTTAGTAAACCCTCCCCCACACTTATCTCATGCTTGTCCTCATGCATCGTGATGTATGTATGCATGAAACAAATAGAGAAGGAAGGAAAAATCACCTCAAGGTGGTGGTTCCGGTGGTGGTCTGATTGGTCTACGAAATGCGGCCAATCCAACTTGCGTGGAGTCCGGAGGAACCCACCAGAGACCTCTAGAATACAACCCACTAAAATGATGTATATATTTATATGATTTTTATTAAGAATTTTACCCCATCTAATTTTCAAATTTTCAAAATAATTTCAGAGTCAAATTTATCAAGACCATTGTCCCAGAATAGAATGATTGATTTGGACTCAGGAAGTACAGGAACTAATACCGACTCAGGAAAAGACTTAAGTCAAGTAAAGGTTTGGGAGTCGAGATTGGTTCAGGAAGTGGTCCAAATCAAGACGATAAAGCTCAAGTCCACATTTATTTTCCCATGATGGAATGTGACTTTCTAAGATTGGTGATTCAAGTTCAGGAATGACAGGTATGGGAATCAAAACTGACTCTAAAATGTTACTTAAATTGGGTAATATAACAGTAGTCAATAATGATTCAGGAATTTGAACTGGATCACAAATTTGAGGATCAAAGTCACATTCCTCATTGAGTTCAATTCCACAAAAATGAGAACTTGCCAATTTATCAATGGGACTTTCAAAAGTATGAAATTGGTCAAGTTCAATATAATCATCATAAGAGATTGGTGATTCAATTTCACAATGGATTGGCACAGAATCCAATACTGACTCGAAAAAAAGCCTGAATTCAGGTAAAACACCTCAGTCAATATTGAATCAGGAAGTGAAATTGAATTATCAAGCGGAAGTTCAGGATCATATTCATGCTCAAGTTCAATTTCAGAAAATGATAACTTGCCAATATGTCAATGGGATTTGAAGTTTGGACAAGTTCAGATGGGTGTGCTGAAATTGAATCTTGGTTTTCAAAATGACAAGAGTCCTGGGTCAGATCTGTAGCATGTGGAATAGCTGAATTGTCAAAGATTGATAAGATAGAGTTTCCTCATTCCTATAAATGCTAACCAATTGACTCAATTGTGTTTCCAACCTATTGACAGACTCAGAAGAAGATTTTTGAAATTGTACATAGACTCCTGCAAGATTTCTATACTCTTTTCTAGACTTGATTTTTCTACAAGTGGATGCTCTAGAATGGGAGTATAAGAATCTTGGTTTTGAAAATTTTGTGAAAAATGTGAGTCAGAAATGTTTTGAGATTGAAGCTTGGACTCACACAAGAGTTCCTTACTCATTTCCAGGCAGATGGTGTGTTCATTATGAGGAGTGGAACTGAGTAAGACTCTTGAAAATACTGTAAATTGAGAGGCCAATGTTTTCTGAAGTTGTTGCTCGGCCTCTTGTAGATTGGCTTCTATACTCTTTTGTAACTCAGATTTTTCTTCAATTGGTGGTTCAGAAAAAGGAGTATAGGAAGCGAAATCGGGAATGAACATTGTGTAAATTGTGGACAAGGTGAATATGGGGAACAAGGAGTTGAAAATTAAACTCGGGGGAAGTGAATCCCCTTTACTCTGTGACGAGTTGAATTATTTTAGAAATTATAGTCATAAGAATGTGGTATAGGTTGTATTGATTCGGGTAAGTCCACCCGGTGTATTTGGTTGATGCATATTGTAAAAGCCGGGTTGAAATTATCCGAATCGAATGGGGTTTGGTGTGAAATATGGATTCATATTCGGATTGAAAGAATTGCTATTGTT